>CM024715.1:21272085-21358480 GCA_014182895.1 Angophora floribunda | reverse complement strand
TACATCTCGGTTCTTTTTGCCCATTTTCGAAGGAAATTCAGGTCTGTACGGGTGCAACTCTGATCCATCATCTGCTCCAGCTGGAAAATAATTGCAACGATGGGCCACGGCGATTTTTTTACTTGTACAATGACTTGAAAAGTTGTCTTCCCCCAACGGCATTCAGACTCAGATGAAGGCAAGGTAACTATCACCTCATTGACTGAAATCAGTTGCTCTAAATTAGGCTACGACTGGATTGTACGAGTGTAGGCTGTGGTTTGCCTGTTAATAATCTCATATCTCCGGCCATGTTGTGGTGTTATGATTTCTCCATAAATTCTTTTTAGCTTTTGTTATGGTTCCTTATGCAATTATCAAACAAAAAAATGGAGAGAATTTGAATAAATTGGATCTAGTCTCTGTTTTATGAGTCCCCTGTTTCCATGGTCAATGGAATTGATATCTCATCCGTAATTTCATCTACATTCATTACTTAAATTGGCTGATTTTGGATTGCAGTTGCACGTGGAGTATCATTATCCATCGGATCCAATACTTCGACTTAAATTGAATGGTCCTGCACACCTTCTTTAAACAGAGTTGGACACAGCATCAGAGATTCTTATAGGTTGATTTTCTAATGAAAATTTTTTTCATACATATCTGTACATTTGATCTCTTCTGGCCTTTTTTTATATGGGGGCGGCCACCCACTTTCAATCTGTAAATGGTAAGGCAGTTTCTGGTGCAATGAGATTATCATGTAAAAATTCACGATCGCTCTCTATAGGAACTTAAGTTTTGCTAGGTGGGTTGAAGGGTGACCAAGTCCTTTTTTTTTTTTTATTTGGTCGAAGGGTGGCCAAGTCCTCACATGCCATACTTTGTTCCCTCTACAGCAGCAATACAGTAGTAGTCCCAACTCGTCTCTCTGAGAAAGAATATCGACCTGGACATTTGTTGAGATTGGATAACAGATCGGAAAGGTTATTTTCAGAGCATGCGAGCTTATTGAAGCTATACTTCACTATATATCTGCATTTTACAATCAGATCATATTATACAGCATCGACCCTCATCTAATTTCCACCAGTTTGTTTGGATTTCCGTTCTTTATTCTGGGAGGCAAATGCAGGGTACTCGGCCGTTGATTTTAGGGGTGCGAAACCTATTTATCCAGGAAGAACCATACCTAGCTATTTCTGTGACAATGATGGTCACAGAATGATTAACCCCCTTCTCTTTTAAGGTATCTGAACTTTCAAACCGAATAATCATCACAAATATATCCAAACTGCTCTGTCTAAAAGATATTGGTGGCGCACAATGCATGATTCTCCTGTTGAAGGCCAAATGGAGACTTCTGCTGCCTCATACATCCCAATCAGGTGAATAGGAGGTAATTCCATGAAAAGTCCTTTCCTTTTCCAGCGGGCGCTTTACCTTTTGAGGCCAGCACAAGACAGTCCAAAGTCTCGCATAAAGGGCGAGCCGGTGGCACATGGTCGAAAGAACAATCGCACATGGCATACCACCCCCTCCCACCGAATACATGTACTCCCCCCACAAAAAATCCAAATAATCTCATCCTCACATATTGATTAATTCATCTCGAGTATTATTCCCTCCCTTCTCAACGAGAGTCCCAATCGAAGCTTACAAATGAGAATGAGGACGTGGAATCTCATCAAATTTCACAATGCAAGCTGCCGAAAATAGCACGCACGCTCTTTGATAACACCCCACTACTTCTTGCTTTCAAAGACACAAGGGGGAAAAAAAGAAAGAGAGAGAGAGAGAGAGAGAGAGAGAGACCAATCGAGAAATTCCAGTATTCAAAGGGACGACGCCACAACTAATCCTATACAATGAAGCCTATTCTCACCCTCCAGATACGCTCGAACAAGAACAATTTAAGGGGAAAGAGTTGACCATCGTGTGATGTGCCCAACCACCGGAATCAATCTTACAGGGCAAACCAGAATTTAAAAAAGTGAAAAAAATGAAAAACAGAGGAAGCTCTGTAGATTACACAATCATTAACGATGGATTCGGGGTTTTGAGGAAGACTTCAAAAGCCTATCAGGGAAAAAGGAGGAAAAAGAAACAAACGGAGAAACAGGTACGGTGGAGCTCCGACAGGCGAAAGCAACCTTCGCTTATTGGAGGGTTCCTTTGCAGAACCAAAATAAACGTCAACCCAAGTTAGGGTCACCCACTGAGATTCTGTACCATTTTCTTTGGGCAGTTGACAAGATTTATTAACAAGGACTCACTTCTAACGAACGAAAAGAACCAACCAACGCAAAGTAAAATAGTGAAAAAAAAGTTGGAAGTAAAAGAGGGACTAACGTTACGTACGTACAGGAAATGAACAAATTAATCTTTTCCCCTACAGTCACCAAGATCAGCTTGGGGTCAAGGAAATCTGAACCTTTATGGCCTGGTGAACACGTCCCATATCTTGCCCCGGCCGATGCTATGGTGCAGCTTCTTGGCACCTTCCACGTCCATCTCCACCAGTTTCTGCAGATAAGCACATGCACCCACACTGACCATCTGCTTCCTGCACTTCTTGGAATGCACTAGCGAGGCCAATATCGACACCGGGTATCTCTTATCCAGATTCTGAATCGACGGGTCCAAAAGCGGGACCGTGCTGGGGACCCCTTTCGCATCCTTGCGGAAGATCTTCCGATTCCCGGTGTAGAGCAATAGATTGGACAATGCCTTGGCAGCCGCCTCTTTCTCTTCCACGGCCTTGCCATCTAACATCTTGATCAATGCGGCGATGCACCCGCATTCCCCGATTTCTTTCTTGGTCTTCGGGCTGAAACCCAGTTCACAAACGGCTCGGGCCGCGGTAATCCGCACTCCCAGCACTCCGCAGTCCAGAACCGCCAGCAATCTAGCGATGAACCCCTCCGAAACCAGAGCTTCCCCAATCGGCTGACACGATGCGAACTGGCTCAGCAACTCGACCGCGACTTCAAGACTCGATCGCTGGGAGCTGAATCCCAGTAGTTCTTCAAGCACTCAATCCCCTTCTCTCGGACGACCATAAGCTTCAAATCGTAGTCGCCGGCTATCAAATTGCAGAGACACCCGATTGCATTTTCCTGGGCCAGAGCAGTCCCTGAGGACGCGAGTGCCAGGAGCACCACGGCCGCGTTCTCCTCCATAAAATTCTCCTTAATTTCTGGGAAAGCGGCCAGATTTCGCAGAACACCAGCGGCGGACGCCTGGGAGCTCGGGGTGCCGGCCAAGCAGATCTCCAGCAGCGAGGAGACGCCGCCCCTGATGCCAATAGCCCTGGCATTCTCCTTGGAGCGGCTGAGAGCCTGGAGGGCAACGCAGGCCTTCTCCTTGGCGAATCCACTCCCGGACTCGAGGACGCGAAGCAGGTGATTCAAGAGCAAGAGTCCCTCGGCAATCAAGACGGGCTCGCTGCTGTTGAGGGTGGAAACCCTGGAGAGGGCGGCGACGGCCTTCTCTTTGACCTCGAGAGAGCCGGAATCGAGGCTTGACGAGGACGGGGACGATGCCCTGAGCGACGGCGATGATGACGTTCTTGTCGTCCTCGGCGAGGAGGGCCAAGAGGAGTCGAGGGCGGAGTTCTTGGAGTCGGGGGCGCCAATCTGGAGGCGGGTGACGAGGTCGCGGGACTGGACGCGGATGGAGTCGCGTTTGGAGAGGAGGGAGGAGGAGGAGGAGGAGGAAGGGGGATCGGGAGGGAGGAGGAGGAGGCCGCTCTTGAGGAGGACGTCGGAGTCGTGAAGGAGGCGGAGGAGGAGGGAGAGGGAGGAGTCGAGGTCGCTCTGGGTGTGGAGCTTGCCGTCGGGGGAGGGAGGGGAGCTGGCACCCTGAGGGCGAGGGAGAGGGCTCGGTGGAGGGAGTGGGAGAGGGAGTGGAGGAGGTCTAGGGAGAGAGGGTGGTTCGGGGAGAGGTCGGGAGGATGGAGGAGAGGAGGGAGAGGTGGGAGCGGAGGACGGACCACTTGGGCTTGAAGTGGACGGCGCGTGGGATTTCGGAGGAGAGGGAGGAGAGGAGGTGGTTGCAGATGGCGATAGGATCATCCTCTTCTTCTTCTCGACTGTCCAACTCCGGTGCTCTCATGGCGGCGTCGGCGGCGGCGGCCTCCTTCTCCTCCTTTCTTTTACGTCGCTGTCGAGAGAACCTTTTCGGGTTTTTCCTTTTTCCAGGTATCACTTAAGACAGACAGGAGCGCAGAGAGAGAGAGAGAGAGGAGAGAGAGGCAGGACAGAGGATGGAGAAGAAGGACTGAAAAATGGAGTGAAACGTGTGATTGATTATTTGTGTATATAATATATATGTATAATTTTGATTGAATGACGGAGTGAGTGAATAAGATTGAGCGCGGCTTTGCTTTGTAAGCGCGCTGGCGCGCATTCCCCCACGACAACCCACCACTACGCGTAAGCCTTGCTTTGGAATATTACAAATAAATAAATAAAAAGACTTTAAAAAAAGCTTGAGCCGGCTCCTCAAAATTGACCGAGCGACCTTGCCTTCTCTCTACTCTACTCTACTCGACTAAAACATTAACCATACATATATATATATGAGCGAGAGAGAGAGAGAGAGAGAGAGAGAGGAAGTGAGTGAGGCATTGGGCCCCATACCCCTACCCCATACCCATACCATACATTACGCTACCCCCATCATGAATTTGGACGCCCCAGATTCATTTCGGAAAAATGGTTTCCCTCCTCCAGCTTCGCGAAGTTAGTGGGACAGGGCCGGGCCCCGGGCCCCACGCCCCCATGTTTTCTCATTGGTGGGAAGTTTTCTCATGCAGTGAGAGAGAAAGAGAGAGAGAGAGGGAGCTGAGTCAAGTGGGCCTCGCCGCCTGCCCCACTCCTTTTGCCAGGTCGCTGCTTACTCGGTGTTTTTCACGCCAAAGGGCGCGGGAAAATAAAAATAAAAAACAAATCAAAGAAATAAAAAAAGAAGAAGAAGAAGAAGGGAAAGGAAAGGGTGCTTTTTTATTACATAATATAAATTACAACGCTTGTCCGCTCCCGTCTTCCTCGAAACGACGAGGAAATTAGCAGAGAGTCTTTTTTTTTTTTTCCTTTCCTAAGCATAATTGGGGGTTGTGTGTATCCTGTCGCTTTCGTTAACCCTCGCCTTTCCCGACGAACCCTTACGTGTAACATTAATTACAGCCGTTGATCAAAGGGCAATTGACTTGGCCCATCCCCATTTTCCATTTTGCTTCATTTTTTATTTTTTTTGGGATGCGCTCGGCTCCGTCGCGGTGTTCCATCGTTGTCGACATCGGCGATGCAATTTTACAGACACGAATGGGGATCAGTTGACTCCGGATGCAACCCGGAGTCAACTCGTCCGATGGCGTGGTCAGTTTGCATAATTCAACAGTGAATGATAAAAGAAAAAGGTCGAGTGTTCTCTCCCTCTTCCCGTAACATCACATGCCTATTCCTCCTGCTAGGTGCTAGCCTTTTCTTTAAGGGAGAAGTGAGCTTCTTCTCGTATTTATAATCTCAACATTGACCTTAGTCACTAATTGGTTTATCGGGAGTTATAATTTTAAGTAAGAAATGAGCGCCTTACCTTACTTTTTATGGTTGATTGATCCCCAAAAAAAAATCTGTGAAATCTTTCCTTTTAAAACTAGTCACAACCTCCTGCAACTATGCTTTGAACATTTCTATTTTGGTTTCCTCAATCACACACGGTTTCGATTTGTAGTTATATTGTTTTTTGTCATGAAATCTCCACTCGTCACGTAAGTTTGTGCTTTTCCATCATCTACGCACACCTCTTTCCTTCTCCTTGCTTGAATATTCACCACAAAAACCATAAAACTTTAAAAAAAATATTCAATATTTGATGTAACATCATTTTCTATAAGACAACAAACTTCCTAACATTGTGATCTAATCTTTGATATTCCCTTACTTTTCAATACCGACATATGTTTACTGATTTCACTGGGCAACTGAATTTACCTCACACTGTTACCATGAATGTGGCTATTTCAATCAATATCTTCCCCAACAAGCTTCTTTCTAATTTTTATCCTCGTGATAATTAAGAGCATGCTTCGCCGAGATTGTTTGTGAGCTGCTCAATCTAATACCATAACTTAAATGAAATGTATCTACTAATCTCTCCACTATTAGAGGCTCACTAATTAGTCATTTTACCCATTATTGTTGTCAACACTTTGATGGATTAGCATACTATATTCTACAAGCACTATGTGGCATGCATTCGATGTGCATAGTCAGTGCCACCCTCTTTGGGAACGTGGTAGACAGTGTAGATAAAAGGTGGAATTTACGTCGACATGATCATTTGGAACTAAGATATCATACAAAAATAGAGGTACCTTGTCAATTAGTTTGCATGTAACGTGGTTTGTAAGGATGTTCCGTTATATGTTAAGGTTAGCTATATCCGCACTTTTACTTTATTATCTTAACAAGGTTACAGCATAATTAACATCAACGCAGGCTTGCTAATTGCAATCATTAAAAAGTGGGAAGACATCTCACAGCTGTGGGGAGGATTGGAAGTCAAAGATACACAGTTCGCATTCTCGAGTACTTTTTGGGCTTCATACGAGTTTTTGTCACGCGTATCATGCCTAATCAAGCCGAACATACATGGACCAGCATCCATCCATCGATGGAATGCCTAATCACGACAATACCCCAGTAGACCTGGTGCCATTTTTTGTGTTTCACCTGAACTATTATAGTTACTTACCAAAACCATTTAAGTAGAAAATGCCAGAGGACATAAATGGGAACTTTAGTAGGCTTTATCCAAATGAGGTTTTGTGTGGAGGCGGCCTAAAAGCCCTTTTCTTTTCTTTTTAAATTATTAGTGTTAGTGGGTCGACGGGGGCTAAAGCCCAAAATCAATCAATTTTGCATTGACCAAATTCATGGGCAATGGAGTCAATAATACCACACGTGGGCCTGAAATGATGTGTTCCCAATTCCAATGGGCTTTTAAACCGATGACCAATGTCGCGGATTCATCTTTTTATCTTGTTTTGACCCTTCTACCGGGCCATGCCCAATGCCAACGCAACGTTTCCCAGAAGATTCGCCACTCCCGGCAAATGCATACAAAACCAAAGAAAGTTCAGAAGAAGAAAATTCAGAAGAGAGAAGAAGGCTTCAAATGTTTGAAAGATCCCCAATCACGGGAGAAGAGAAGAGAAGAGAAGAGGAGACGGACGGACGGGCGGACGGATTATAAATAGGAAATCCCCGAGAAACCAACGGAGGATCAGATTCGGTCGGATCCGACGTTTTCCGCCCCCAACTTAGAACTTCCTCTTCCTCTCCCCTCATTCCGAGGGTTTGGATCTTGGAATCGACATCTCTCTCGGTACGTCTCTTTCTGTGTTTGTGTGTCTGTGTGGTTCCTGCTGCCTTTGCGTTTCTGTTTCTCTTCTTTCTTTCTAATCCGAGGTGGGACGGGACGGGAAGTGGCGATCGATCGATCGATTTTTTATTTTATTTTATTTTATTGTGCAGATCCTCCCCTTCCTTTTGGTTAGCCAAGCCAATTCGAGTTACTTTCAAGAGGAGAGAGAGTGTTTTTGAGCAGAGGAAGATCCAAATGATCACCATCCCGTATTTGACCGCTCTCTCCACCTATTTTAGCTACGGTCTCCTCTTCGCTTTCGGCCAATTCCGCGACTTCTTCCGTAAGATCTTCGACTGGTGGCGTGCCAGCGATCTTCAGGTCTCCTCTTTCTCGTTTCACCGCACTTCTTCTTACCCACTCCATCCATCCGCGTCTTGACGATCCATGGACTTCTTCTTTCTGATCAGGGGTATGCGCCCATCTGCTTGGGACTCGAGGATTTCTACACTCGTCGCTTGTATCTCCGGATTCAGGTACCTTCTCATGCTCCTTCCTCTTCCCGTAAATGGCCGTCTCCCTCCCTTCTCTAAATTTGCATCTACTTCAAACTTGGCTCCCCTTTATCTAGGAATATGCCCAATTATACTTGTTCAACTGGTTGAGATATGGTGTAGATTTAGATTCTATGCGGTTTTGTTGCACTCTGTGCACAATTCCGCAATGTTCATCTCATTTCACGGCGAATGAGATGACTCATCACTTAATAATTCATCAGAATTCGAATTTGAATACTCGTTTCTTCTTTACATATTGAATCGATTCAACTCACACAGCTACAGCTGGAAATGATGAAGCAACTAAATGAAACCGACACTACCTACTTAAGATTACGACTCCATCTCTGGTCTTCAATAAGCTTCACTGCTTCCCTTCGATGTACCACAACCATCGCATGGCAAAAATCATTTCTCACGCATCGTACATCTTCCAGTCTCTGCAAGCAGATGTCTCTACTTTTCCATTCAAATGCATTTCGTGCATTATTATGTTTGAGATTTGCAGGACTGCTTTGGACGGCCCATATCAAGTGCTCCTGATGCTTGGTTTGACGTTGTAGAACGTTACTCCAATGATAACAACAAGACCTTAAAGTGAGTCCGGAATGTCAATCGACTTTTTAAGTTGTTTTCTTGAAAGCTCTTTCGCTGCTTTATCTTCCTTTTTTTCACTCGGCCAGTCCATCATGCTTCTTTTGCAAACAAGTAGAGTTCCCTTTTGTGTACTTCCTACATCCCAAATCCCAAGTGTCTTCGCTTCTCTTGCAGACGAACCTCGAACATAAGTAGGTGTCTCAACTTGGGATCCTACAATTATCTTGGATTTGCTGCTGCCGATGAATACTGCACTCCCCGTGTTATTGAGACACTTAAGAAGTTCTCACCAAGTACATGCAGTTCTCGTGTTGATGGAGGTATGTTTGGTATTCTGCGTGATTTCAATCTTTTCCAAATTGTCCCTCATCGAACGATTTTATCAGGAACTACGACTCTGCATAATGAATTGGAGGAGTCTGTTGCAGCCTTTGTGGGAAAGCCAGCCGCCATCGTTTTTGGCATGGGTTATGTGACAAATTCTGCTATTCTTCCAGTTCTGATTGGAAAGGTGCACACACTAAAAATAATGGCAATGCTGCTAAGATACTTCTCATATTCATTAACTGCATACTTCTCTATCTCATTTGCAGGGAGGTTTGGTAATTAGCGATTCCTTGAACCACAACTCAATTGTGAGTGGTGCTAGAGGCTCCAGAGCTACAATAAAGGTTTTCCAACACAACAGTAAGTTCCTTGAAAGATTTATCTGCTTCAAGTGTAGAATCTATCAATCTATAAAAAGTGTGAATCCACTTTCTCCACTCTCCACCTTCATTTGCAGTTTCGTAATTTAACAAACAAATTACTTTTCCTGTTTTGTCACTTTCCAGCTGCTTGTTGAGCTGTTGGTTTTCGGCACTCATCAATGGCAAAGTTGTGACTTTTTGAAATAAATGAATCCATTTTAGTTCCTTCATTTCTTCTGACGACATCATCAAATGAGGAGGAGGCCTGTGTTCTACTTCTTTGATTTTTCTGCTGTAAGGGTGGGGAAGGGAACTTATTCCCTAGACCGGGCCGATCACAATGTTAATCTTATGAAACCCATGTAATAAACCCTATATTGGAGATCCGCAAAATCAATGGTTATGATGGGTTTGGCCTAGTAGACCAAGTTGAGGGAAGAATTTCCTGAGGAGACCTGAATGGACGATGGCCTTGCAAGAGGATATTTGGTAGTCAAGATGCAGGTGCCTTTCATAATTAAATGTCATTAGGCTAGGAAGTGACAACTCTTGTTCAGGAGTCGTTCTTGTGTCGTTCAACTTATAGATAAACTGCTAAAATTTGTCAACTACTCTTAACACCGCCCAAGAAAATTGTGTTGGAAAAATCAGTTCCAACACGTCGTGATTATCAAATAGATGATTCAAACACAATCACTTAATCAATCTAATTAAAAAGATTAGTTCAGATTAATTCTACCTGATAATGACTATGCAAACAGGACTTGTGGGTTAAGATTTAACTTCTTTTATTGTTTTTTGATAAAATTGACGGTCTTTTAAAGTTAATAGGACTATATCAACACAATCAGATAATTTTCAAGAATCAACAAAACAGTGAACTCTCTTTTTGATCAACTTGTTGAATAATTGGATGTCCTTTATAGATAATGTGTACAAAATTCTAAATGGCAATATTTCGCTGAAGCATAACAATGATTAGTGTTAGCATTCACTTATATTATAATCATTACCTATATAAAAATAGATTATATTAGATAGGTTAAAATCAATTAGGTCACTATTCATGATCCATTTAATTAAATGAGTCAGGCTAGTTAACCTGAACATGACTTATTCATTAATAGTGCAAGAGATGGCTTAGTGGTGACATGAATGCGATTAATATAAGTGTTGGTGTGCATCTACTGATAGAGAATAAAATAGATTTAATCGCCTATAAGAACTTTTACGTTAGGGACTTTTTCAGTTGTCTATGATATTTGTAATTCCTATTTGAGACATCAAACTATGTTTTGAGTCTACTATATTTTTAGTACACATGAGGCGCATCTTCATAAGTGTAATATGTCTGAGTGGTCAGAACTATTATTGATTGATATCTATGGCCCCTATAACAATGTCTACGATAGCTGAGCAAGTAGGTGTTGCATAGTCCATTTTGATTACTTGATGTATGATATTCAATGTTGAAGCAATGACACTATGAAGTAATGGAACAACAAAAGCTTGTTTGGGTTTAGTTAGAATTATTAGCTTGCAACTAAAGAATAAGAAGTATGGGAATGATCAAGTTCTCTGATGTTGCAAAAGTCATAAAAAAAGATAGAAAGAAAGAAAGAAAGAAAGAAAGAAAGAAAGAGATAACATGATATGGGAAATTATGCTTTAGAATGTGTTAACAACAAAATAAACCATTTTCTACACTTGATGAAAGTAAAATGGTACATGTCTTTAGCTGAAACATATATACATATGTTTGTTTTTTGGTTCTCTTCTCATATATATGTAAATATCTCATAAATTTGGATCTTACATTTTATCCTCACAGAAAGCATACTGATTTACCAGTCCATAGTTAAAAAATCCCTTTCAATATTTTTTGCATGTGAAGTGCTGAAATGATGAATTGATGGTGGATAAACAATTACTTTTGAATATGTTAAGTTAAAGCACTGATCAGATTATTTGGCTTTTCATATGAAATTTTTTATTGATAATGAAGTTCTTGTGGTTTGAACATAACCAAAGAGAAGTCTGACTTATTTTTTAGAATTTTAGATACTATTATGATGCATCACATAACGCGTCATGTGGTTAATGAAGTGAAATTGACATTAAAGTTTTGTTGTCTCTCTGCTGTATGCGTATTTAAAAATTGTAAGGGAAACATTGCACAGGCCAAATAAACTAATTTTCCAAAAAAAGCGAATGATTGTGTATTGCACATGGGATCTTCTTTAAGACAATAATGATCCACTATGATGAATGTGATTTTCTCTCCTCCTTTTGTTTAGTACCATCTCACTCAGAGAATGTTTTTCTCCTCCTTTTGTTTAGCACCATCTCACTTAGAGAAGGTTTTGAGAGAGCAAATTGCTGAGGGGCAACCAAGGACACATAGACCATGGAAGAAGATAATAGTTGTTGTTGAGGGTATATATAGTATGGAAGGAGAGCTCTGCAAACTTCCAGAGATTGTGGCTGTATGCAAGAAATATAAGGTGATAAGTTATGCAGGAATGCATCTTGCTTGAGGCCCTGATCAATTTTACTGAAAAAAATCCAACTATGTTATTGATGCATTTCTTCGCCTGATCTTTTCATAGGCTTATATCTACTTGGACGAGGCTCACAGCGTTGGCGCAGTTGGAAAGACGGGAAGAGGTGTTTGTGAACTCTTGGGAGTGGACACTGCTGATGTTGATGTAATGATGGGAACGTTCACAAAATCCTTTGGCTCATGTGGTGGCTATATTGCTGGATCTAAGGTTCTTGGCTTGCCTGCTCTTTAATTATTCTTGCGAGAATCAAGTATTACAGTTAACTGTCTGGGTGATAACTAAGCTCATGGAAGATTATCTTTATTATCTACTTCCTTATCAGTCGATTCTCGTCTTGGAGAAATGGCTTGTTAATTCGGGAATCATCATTCTACCTTAAGTACCTTATTGAAAAGTTCCCCATCATTTTCTTTTCTTGACCGCCCAAATTTCATGTACAATAGCTTGACTTTGTCTGCTTCTTCTACTTCCTTTTTCTCTCTTTTATTGCCCAACTGGCAAGTTGTCTCATTTCTTTCTGGAAAAATTTGGCTCAGAAATTTTTTAAACAAAAAAAGCTGGATTTGATTATTAAATTTACAGAACTTTTTTTTGTGTCTGCTGGAATTTTGTTTTATTCGCTTTTACAGAACATGGATAGCATTTGCAGTTCTTTAATTGCAAATATTTTGCTTGCACCGAGTGCAGTCTTTATGTTATGAATGATTTATTTGCTCCAACTTTGCTGGCTGTGAGTATCATGTAACAATTGAGTCACTTTTAAGTGCCTTTTGTCTTTTGTGTCGTTTCTCATGCTGAAGATATTCATTTCCATTCTAGATAAATTCAGGCAGATTTATTTAATTTTGGTTTCTCCGAAATTGACTTTTCCTTTTCTTCAGGAACTTATACAATATTTGAAGTACACATGCCCTGCTCATCTCTATGCCACGTCAATTTCACCTCCAGCTGCACAACAGATTTTATCAGCCATCAAAGTTATCCTTGGAGAAGATGGTTCAAATAGAGGTCACAAATTCTCCCTTGTGATAGGCCTAGGTTTATCCTGATTTGATTTTGTGATTCAATGATCAGAGTCTTCTTGTCAATGCAGGGGCACAAAAACTTGCAAGAATACGTGAAAACAGCAATTTTTTCAGGTCAGAGCTGCAGAAGATGGGTTTCGAGGTTCTTGGGGATAATGATTCTCCTGTAATGCCCATAATGCTTTACAATCCAGCAAAAATCCCTGCTTTTTCTCGTGAATGTCTCAAGCATAATGTAAGTCCTTTGTACTACTCATATCTGGAAGCCATGTTATTTTAATTGACCTGGAAACCTTTGATTGCCTAGCTAGGGGTACCTTGGAGCCACGAGGCTTGGTATCTGTTGAGAATAATCATCATGAAATGCTCTTGCAGGTGGCCGTAGTTACAGTTGCTTTTCCAGCTACTCCACTCCTTTTGGCTAGAGCTCGTATATGCATATCTGCCTCTCACTCTAAAGAAGACCTTCTTAAGGCCTTGGAGGTATTTTTTTGTATCTGTACTTGAAATCTCCTAATGCCAGTTCCCCTGCCCGGAAGACCCTTCTGGTGCCTGCTTACTCGGTTGAATTTTTTCTATGTGTGCACTTCTCAAGTAGATAAGGAGTGGATAAGCTCTATACTTCAAGGCCTTAGTCCTTTGCATAATTTTGAGCATTAGCTTCTGATGCAAGAGAAAGGAAAGCCGAGGAAATTTCTAGTCTGATATGGGTGCAAGGCCTCCATTGTCGTACTTGCACCACAATGATTCTCATTCTTGCTGCAGTTTTGCTTTTTGAGCCTATTATATGTGGAAGCCACTCCTCCGATAACTACAGATGCCCACTAGTTTGGCCAAAATAAATCAGATTGACCTGTCAAACCAGATCAAATAGTTTGGTGTCAAGCAATATAAGATAAACAATACAGGTTGATTTGGCTTGGTGTGCACTATTTTTGAATGAGATGCTAATGCATGTTCAATTTAAAAGACTGCAATTTTCTAGCGCAAGCAAAATTGTAATTATCACTATCATGAAGAACAAATTTTCTGTGACTCTTTTTATCCTGGAAAAATTGGGAATCCCTGTTCGAGCTAGGCAATGATGACGTGCGCATCTATAGAGATAAGTTGTGTTTTCCCAAAACAAATTTTTGTCTAACAAGTTCTATTTGTTACATGGTGCATGAGTAGTGTTTTTTTTCTTTTTTTGGGAGTACTACACGTGAATTGCAGACCAGATAAATCTTTCATTGAGGTGTGAAATCTAATACCCCCACCCCTTGAACTTGCAGTTCGTCACTTTTCTTTTTTTTTTGCCTTTTAATTCACAGGTTATCAGCTCAGTGGGTGATCTGGTGGGCATCAAATACTTCCCCGCTGAGCCCAATAAGCTGCAAAAGGAGGAAGGCATGATCAAAGAGGACTAAGACTCCCCCCTGGAGTTGATTATGGAGCTTTATTTATTCTCTGCAAGAGTGATGCACATTTCATCCAGTTCCATCGAATGATGCGATGGTCGAAGCGAGGCCAAATTGACAGAAGTTCTCCATGTTTTGAGTAAAATTTATCATGGCCTAGGAGTCTTTGACTCTACCAAAGATTTCCATATTTTATTGTACAAAAGCTTTTTGGCTCTTTTTATGAGACTCTTGTCACTCTTAAATCCAAATGAGGCATTTTTGTAGCTGTTTCTAGGTTATTCTTTTGGAACTGTTTAAGTAATTTATGTTCAATATGGGTCGCGCCCAGTGTATTTTTCTGTTTTGGTTACACGGGGTAGTTGCTAAAATTGGCGAAAACATGCAAAGTCGTTCACCTCAGGTCATTCAACGATCAGTGCATCTAAAATGTCCTAGGCACATCAGAATAATCTCTTTCTCGCTTTATAAGGAAGAAACAGGGACTGCAATAGTAGAGAACGTCTTCATTGGAAATTAGACATATCTTGCTCTATGGAACATTGGCTTTATTAAATGCGAAAACAAGAGGTTCGTATGAAATTTGCAGTGGAAACTATTAGCCTCGCAGAAGACTGCGAATGAGTGGTTTAATGAAAGATGACTGCTGATGGTGAGAGAGATTATTCTTCGTCAAAATGCCAGCTCAAGCAGCTGAAAAACCTCTCTCCTGTTGTATCCTTTTGATTCTTGTTATTTCCTCTGATTACTCTGTCCGGGCTAGCTATAAATAAGAGCATCTATGATTGTCAGAATGTTACGAAAATGACAACGCAATGTCAAGGACACCACCCGTTTCACACTAACAAGATGAGCCTACCAAAACAGAAGATACAATGAGAGGTGAAAACGCCCTCATATTTATCCTCCATTCGATGCGGATCCCAATAAATCGATGACATGCATTCCAATACCATGATTACGAAACTGTTAGTAGCAATAGGTTTACAAATAAGATCACACAACTGTACAAGTTAAAATCTCATTTACCTCTTCGCCCACAAAGAATAAACCAAAATCCCATGCCTTTCACGCACACTTACTCATTACAGCCCTTGCCACTCTCCCCACTACGGAAACTGTGGCCAAAGCATGCTACTACTAACCAAATTTCTACTCCTTGTATTTCATGTATAAGGAGTTCATACCAGCTTCCTCAGTCACAGCTTATCCTAACTTCCCTGTGATCACTTCCTTACCACAGAAGGGACAACTGTGTTCCTGTAACGAAGCATCAACAACACAAGAATGGCGACACTTATCATATTCATACTCTCGTGCACTTCTATGCTAAGGTGCCACTCTATTAAGAAATTCTCTCCCTGATATTTGATGCTGTGAGGTCATGACATCCCAACAGTGCTGACCAGTTCCAACAAACAGATCACTTCACTGCATATATGTTCATGTAAGAACAAGACCATGCAAAATAGTATGAGAACTCGAGTGAATTGCTTAATAAACAACAAGGACAATCTCCCTTCTTGTTGTCGCATGCCGGCTTGTCCTATACTTTGCAAAAGTCAGTTAACTGAATACAACCTCGATACTTTAGAGAAGAAATACAGCCGGAATGCAAACCATTTAACACCAAAGGAAGCAAAGAAATATTTTCTTTGTACACTTTGGAATTACTTGCAATTCTATCTGCATTGATACAAGGTCCATAGCATTCAATATATGTGAAGTGCTGCAGAATCATGACCTACTTATTCCAAGATTGACCAAACAAAACATTCTCTGAGCATCAGCTAGTACAAGCACCCCAGTCAAATTCAATATATGCCAGCCTTAAAAGAATTTGTGCATAAATTTGTTCTTTTTCTTCCTACTTCATAGTTGGAAGAAGAGCAAAAATTTCTCTCACCAACTTCAACAGTAGTTTCCAGCCTACCTCAGTATTGCAGTCAAGTGAATACAAGAAAACTGCAACAAACGGAATTTGGCAAATTATAAAGCATGAGCAAAGAAGAGCGAGCAAACAAGAAACTCTTTAAAACTTGCTACCAGGCTTGGATACACTAAAAGCTAAAAGCTGTTACAGACATGAAAGCTCACGTTACCATGTCTGAGGATTTCTCAAAACCAACAGAAAAGGCATTACGAAAATCCCTTGCTTAGCTTCTGAATGGCACAGTACATTTTCCTTCTGGAACCGACTGCATTGATCCCCATATCTTTCAAATCCTCCAATGTCAACATAGGCAAAACCTCGTCATCCACTTCATGAACCTCGAAAACGGGTGCATATCTCCCTAGTCCTAACCCATTAAGCCAAATCTTGACCCCATCCTCTCCACACCTCCCATCCCTATCCCTCAAATCGGTATCTGAGGGGCCCGACAACTCAACTGCATCATGGTGGTCCCTACTCCTACCCCTACTGGGTCTCCTATAGAGCAAATCCCTCTCATTTCCATGGCTATCCACACCCAAATTCTCCAAAGAGTGTACTGGGCTCTGCTCCTTGATGGGACTCTCCAAATTTTCGATATCAAAATCATTATACCCATCATCAAAATCTTCCCCACCACTATACTTCTCCAGCTCCAGTTCGCCGCCGCCTTCATCAGTGACCTTGGGAACCCAATTGGAGCGAACCCTCTTGGTGGCATTGGAGGCACGCTTCTTGGAGTCCTTGACTTTCCAGCTCCCAATGGCGACGGAATCCAAGTTGTCGTTTTTGTCGTTATCCTCGAGGGATGGGTGGTGGTCGGAGCTCAAATTGAACAAAGGACGAGTCTTGGAGGATTTATTGAGGTTACCTGAAGCGGAGTGATGATGCTTCCTTCGGACCTGGGAGTCGAAGGTGAGGTCACCGCCGAGGTCGCCTAATCGGACGCTGGGCCTTCTCTGCCTCTTGGCCCCGATGGTCTCGGCCAAAGTGACGGTCCTATTATCCCCATTCATCTGTTGCCCCTCCATCGTAGCTTGTGGGTCCGCCATTCCCTTCTTGTTATTAGCGTTTCTCCTTCGGTCCGGATACAGAAATCTCTACTAGCACACACACACTCTCTCTCTCTCGGGGTATACCCAACGACGTGGTGTCTCCGCCAGTAGTCGTAGTTGTGGGCGAGAGAGACTGGAGAGTGGAACTAGGGTTTGTAGAGAGAGAGAGAGAGTGGGAGATGGCAGGCGAGGGTTGAGGAGGAAGAGAAGGAGAGAGGGAGAGAGGCAGAGGAAGGGAGAGAGGAAGACAAGTGATGGGGCTGGGCCTTTTTTTGGCCAGCAGCACCAGCCGAAAAACCAAAAATGAGAGCTTTTTCACATGCGGCGGCGAGCTTTGGGGATGGGGGCGTGTGTTTGGCCTTGCCTTTACAGTGATCAGAATTTCATTTTCTTCTTCTTCTTCTTCTTCTTCTTTTTTTGTAAGGAGGATTTTTATTGTATCAAAAAGGCATTACATACATATGCATATACATATCTATTATATATATATGACAACCATTCCCACCAAATACGGTAGGGTTGGATTTAGACAATGAGACTTCAAGTTAAACTCTCAATCCACCAAAATTAAATTGTAAGTCTAGCAAAAACAAAAATATGAGACTATATAGCCTTAATCAAGTATGATATACAAATGTGGTATATCATGACATATAGGCACTGCCATTTTATTAAACCGACGCCTATGAATTTTGCTTCTCCATGTGCTTGTGTCCTTCACTCGCCAAAGCATACATATCTTCTTCTTTCTCCTTTTTCATTTGCTTAAGAAAAATAAAATTACTACCGATCTTATTTCGACCCTAGCCATAGTAGTACACTAGTATCCAATGGGATTAGAGTTTGAGGTCTTCGAGATGTGACTCCTAATCTTGCTAAATCTCATTTAATACATAAATTCTTAGACTCTTTTTTTCTATTTATAGAAGGGGCTCTTCGTCTTGTTAACTTTTATATAATTCGTGTTTCTCAATAACATCTTTGTTATCGTCTAAAGTGAAGTCGAGATTATGAAGTCAATCACTGGATCTTCATCCGTACGAGGAAATTTTCCGAGGGAGGCTGTAACTAGACTTTGTCATGAGCTGGGCAAACCGGTGGGCCCAAACACGAAGTTAATTTGGGTGAAATCTAGACGAAAGGGTGTTCAGTCATAAACCGAATCTAAAAGTATTTTACACACGTTTTCCGGTGACCCAACCGGGCCAGTTTCGATGATCACATCTGCTGGTAACTCGTAAAGAGAAGACTCAGTTCTTGGACAATGTGAGGAAACGTTGACATTGGCTTTATATCACCTAAGACACCATAAACTAATCGATATCTCACCTCAAGTTTGACACCTTGCGATCATGACATACGATGCATACTAATCTTCTCAAGAAATCTGGTGTCGTGTCCAAATGATTCTTCATACATTTTATACAGTCTAATTCTATTAATGCCCGAGTCCTGACAGAAATGCCCAAGGAAACCTCGCTGGGAAGATTTTCAATGTTCTTGCAGGACACGGAATGACCAAGGACTCGTTAACATTTCAACCACTCTATAACCTTTGAATCAGTCCAATGAATTTAGTTTACTACCTTTCGTTTTTACAGAGTCTCCTGTCCGAGAAATACTTCAATTTAACGCAACCGCTCAGAAGTCGGGAGTCCTTATTATGATTCCATGATCAGGATCGCCTGAACCTCTGGCATGCAGATGGATCAGGATCACCCCTTGTACTCGACGTACGCCCATGGGAACAGCAGGGGATCATCATCACCAGGATTGTCACCAGCTTCCACTTTTAAGCGTCCTCCAAACGTCCAGGCTGCCTCGCAGGTTTTGGCTGCTGCCATGATGAAGAGGGCTGCTGATAGTAATGAAGATGAGGATCATGATGGCTTTGAATTTGGGTCTTCCTTTACTTCATCTTCTTCCTTTCCCCACAATAGCCATAGCAATGTCTCCAATGCCATCGGGGGATCACACTTGACTCCTGCTACCACACCCGAGCGGTCTCCTTCAGCTGTGGTACTGATTGCTGTTGTTATTTGCCTCTAGATTGATATGGCAGCATTAGCATATGATCAGATCAAAAAAGGAAGCTCAAGATTTGAAGACAGTTTTTTGATATTCTGCTCACCTGATCTTCCAAATATAAGCTCGAGGCTTATTCATTCATAAGTTGATGAATTTTCTCTGTGCGACCCATAATTTTTCGATGTTGTGTATTATGATTTGTTTGATTGGAACATTGCTTAATTATAAGACTATAATAAGGCTCATAGGATCATTGGTTATCTAAATCAGCAAGGTAGAAACTCCATAGAGTACTCTCAGACCATTCACCCCAAATCGTCAGAAGGACCATTCACCTCCATGCCTTCAGCAGCTTCAGCATCACCAATCAAAACACCGGTTCCAATCCCTCCTATCCAACCTCCTAAGAGAAAAGCAAGAGCAGATAAAAGGTGAAGATTCCTATTGCTTCTGTGCAGTATGTATATTCTTTTGTGTCCTTCATATGTGTTACAGTTGTGAACATTTTATCTTTACATCTGAGAGGGGAGGACTTACAATAGTATGAACTCTTGTTTCTTTTTGAAAGCACCTAAATCTATTTTCAGTACTGTCAATTTTCACGATTCCTATCGTCTGGCACCTCAGTTGCTGATCGTTGTAGGCATTGCTCTCAGTTGTCAGGAGCCTCACTTGTGATTGTGACTCATCAGTTCACTTGAACCTTTTGTGGTTAATCATGCAGAATTCCTCTCGATGCCCAACAACCCAACCTAAATGGCACTGGGAATAAGCCCGAAGTTTCTGCACTCCGTGATGAAGTACATTGAACACCTCTCCTCGCTCTGTCATGATATATTTCATTAATAGGTTTTCAGGATAATCCCAAATCATGCATTTACGCACAATCCAAACATCAGCAATAGCTAAATGAAACTGACTGAGACTTCACTTGTACAGCTTGATATGCTACAAGGAGAAAATTACTCATTATGGGAGAAGGTGCATTTGCTTGGAGTCTGAAACAACAGCATTATTATCTTGTTACACTCTTCCTTCATTTCAAGAGTTTAGCATCTCCGTGCAGCTTCAACAATCTGAAGAGAGTTGCAGCATAGCAGAGGTCAGAGTCAGGGAGCTTGAAAAACAGGTCAGTCAGATCGACTGCTCATACTTGTTCTTTTACATAGCTCTGGTAGGTGTAAGTAGCTTTTTGTTGACTTTTTTCATGACTGTTGCTCCAGAGTGACTATTTAATGAAGAGAGATGACACCATGAGGTTGACATATTTACCAATTCAATAATTTTATGCTAGCATAGACCCGTCTTAGCGACTCTAGCATATTGAACAGCTCCATTAATTAAAGAATGCCAATGCTGCTTCACCTGTAGTACTATTACTCAGTTGTCAGAGGGAAAGATAAAACACACTAGCAATTGCTAGGAAATTCTAATCATACCCAACATGCAATGAGGTTCTGTTTACTCACCTAGCTGGTTCCTTGAATCGAGGAGCAAATTGTCTTGAGAAGATATACAATAATGGATTGAAACATTCGAGAGTTAAAATTGCAAGTTTGCCATCATGTTGTGGGAACCACGTAGCCATATATTGTTTAGCAAGTTGAAAAAAGAAATTGGAAATGGGTTGGTTAGAATAGAAATGGATGATAAGTGCATTGCAGTCAAGTGCGCTCAGAGGGCAGTCTTTCAACATGCTTATTTTCGTCAGTGATAGCAAGCCACTTCAATATTACAGGTCATCTTGTTTATATGTCAAATGAAATGTCTATGCTTCTAGTGGGGAAAAATTTCAATATGCTATTATAGCCTGGTAGGCTGCACAGAAGATGTTTTTGGGTACTGTGATGCCACATCTACATATACACAGGTTGCAAAACTTGGACAAGGTCGATCCCTTGATGATGAATTTTCACGGAGGTATAATTGTGGAGTTCTGAATGGACAAATTCTTTTAAACATCATTTGGTAATGATCTGATCGTTGTTTCGATCTATGACAGGAGAGAAGAATTCTTGCGTGAAAGAGAGGTGAGTCAAGAACTACATGTAGAATTGTTGAATTTTCAAGGTTTCTTTGATTTTAGAGCCCATAGTTCGTAAAGAATTTATATTCTTGTTACAGATTGCTCGAAAGAATGGAAGAGACAAGGAAATTGTAGCCCTTCGTTTGAAAATGGAGGTAAAGCACGTCTTTATATGATGTGAAATTTGCTAACTGTTGGCATCTTTCCAAGTTTGTCTGTTTTTGTGCCTTGACTATGACTAGAACTTGACGGAAGATAGAGAAGCAGCTATTACCCAATTTCAGGAAGCAAATTCTGAAGTGAACGCTCTACGCAAAAAAGTACATAGAATGGTTTTGACACGGGATGAGAAGGTATGCATGGAAGACTTCTGAACTAGAATAAAAATTGAATATTCTGCTAATCTGTTTCACGTCTCAGGAGGAAGTTGTCTTGAAAAGATGTTGGCTCGCTCGATACTGGGGTTTAGCTGTAAAACATGGTAATCAAGGGATCGAATTCTATTTGTAATCTATCTCAGATCCATCTTGGCTATTCCCATCCATTAACTCCTTGAGACTAGATTCCCTTTACTTTGATTTTTGAACATGGCTTGCGTCTTTGTACTTACAAATTTATTTTTGGTCGACTTGAATGGAAGTTCAATCGCATGGTTTTAAAGTTAAAAGCAAAACTGAAGGAGGATAATGAATCCGTGAGGTGTCAGTACTCTCCACAATGAAATGAATCTCCTCTATCCTTTGACTTCAGAAATATAAAAAATCCCAGATTCTTGTAGCTGGACAAGAAAGTCAAGTCACATTTATCCGGTAAAGTTTGTCTTCATCAATTTAACAGTAATTTACCATAAAAATTGGTAAAGATGTTTAGATGGTTCTGGGATGTTTTAACTTTTTTGAGGCACAGAATTTGACTTCTTTTAGTTTACAGGCATTTGTAGTGATGTAGCACAATCGAGACATGAGTATTGGTCATCTCTAGCTCCGCTTCCATTTGAAATGGTCATTTCTGCTGGAGTGAAGGCTAAGGAAGAGTACTGGCGTGCAGGTTATAGTGCCAATACTAGTAGCTTTTGGTCTTATATGACATTCCACTTACTTGCATAATTGTATTTAGTCTAACTTCTTTTTCTTTGACGTGAAGCTGGTGGCAACAATCCAGATAGAAGAGAATTCGTTAAGGAGACAAGTGATTTCATGGGTGAAGGAAATATCGAGAGCATGCTCTTGGTGGAAGCCGGGCTGAAGGAGTTATCTTCTTTGAAGGTCTTTTCTTGACTTTTTGAACTGGATACGTATTTCCATTTCATTCGTTTTAACACACAGAACAGTTACTAAAGAAGCTGATCATATGTTTCTCTTGCATTGCACTTCCTGAAGGTTGAAGAAGCCATCATTCTAGCTATGGTTCAAAGCCGATCCAATTTGGTTAGGCAATCCACCTCAGGTGTTTGCAGTAGTTTTACTAGGTTTACTCCCAATTTTCAATATATGCATCAACATTCATTGGTCTACTTCCTTTAGCATGATTTCTCATCTGCACATTGAAGTCACAAGTTCGAGATACTACACAAATCTGTTTACATGCTGCTCTCACAGATTTAGACGAGTGTTTTATATACGTGGTGATATCCACCTTACACTGTCTCATTCCTCTTATTTTGTTGTATTTCAGATTTCATATTTCCCAGTGAACTCAGATTCTTCGATGCATTTGGTAAGAGGAAATCCTCATTGAGTGATGGTACACTTCAGTGATTTACCATACCTTATCTATTATGCTTGATGAGTATTGTTTGTTGTGATATTTGCCATCACCTTTTCAACAAGAGCTAAAAAACCTGAATGAAACAAAGTAGTCAATCTTGTTGCCCTTTTTTGGTGGATAAAGCATTTTAAGGTGCAGTTTCACCAGTAGTTGCCTTGTGCAATGGCTGGCTTTATGTTTAGCCCATGACTTTCTGAGATGCATGCAAGAGGTATTTGTCAGGAACTATTGAGCACAATTCCTGTCATAACTTGCTTTAAGCTGTCATTCTACAGAGCTAAGCAAAGGGGAGGCTGAAGATATTCTTTTCAAACAGGTCAGCTGCTCTTGCCTCATTCTATGTGACAATGTCGTTTCATCCTTATGCTCTTCAGTTGTAATTGTTGTGAACATGAATGCTGATGTGCATCCATGAGGTCTAAAACCAGAAGCTAGGTTGATAAGCCTTGTCAATCGACTTGTTACTGGATTTGACAGAGAGGATGGTAAGCAATATGTTCTGTAAACTCACCATTTCTATTGTCTTCCAAACTTAAAATGACGTGTAGGCTTGGTTGACATACTTCTGGAGAAGAGCTGTAGTGCACCATATTGAAGAGGACATTGCCGGAGAAAGGCTTCAATCCTGGATCGGCCAGAGTGGGCAGACACCAAGTCCGCATGATGCCATGGAAGGTAGGCAACTGCCCTCCTTTCTTCTGTCTAACCCACATTACTTGTAAGGTTAAATCAAGCTTGGCGAGGGACAAAAAGTTCTCATGAGAGTACAGAACTGAAAGCTGAATTTTGAACATGCATTTATACATTCAAAAGGTTGATTATTATTTTTCTTTTCTTTGTGGAAAATAAAAGAGGTTTTGACAGGGTTGGGACCACCTCACTGTTGCAACTTTTTCTTAAATTCAAAAGCACTTCCAAAGGCGAATAGAAAAACCGTCCAATAAGAAATGCATTCATCCGTGACATCCAGTCATAGGAAATGAGTTAAATGGTTTTGCTGATATCTATGACCTAGGCGATCTTTTTTTGGCGGTATGAGCTAGAAAAAATCTGAGTAACCCTTCTGGCGGGTATTTGGATTTTTGTAGCGAAGAAAAGAACATAAGCACTGCCATTACATAGTGTCCTGTTTGTCCTTTTAGCCAGGATTGAGAATGATGTTTACAATTTATGTCATAACCGAGCGGATTCCTTTGTGAGGCAGTTGAGCGGGGTTTACGGGAGCTGCAGAAACTTGGAATAGAACACCAACTTTGGGAAGCATCTCGCAAGCTCAATGACCACCCTCCTCCTGTGCTGGCATCTAACGTCAATGCTCTCCTCGATGACCATGATCAGTGAGAGTTACGCCATATATACTCTCTTCATTCCCGTACTTAGATTACCCCATAATTTATAACCGTCTACTGGAGCTAGTCCCCACGTTCTTGTGCATGAAAGCTCGTTCTCATCTTCATGCATCAGGACAAATTTTCTGGTTGTGATTGCCATTGTCTGGTAGATAATTGATATTCGTAGAGTGGATCAAGAACATTGTAATCTCCGGGTTAT
Organism: Angophora floribunda; assembly: GCA_014182895.1. NCBI lineage: Eukaryota > Viridiplantae > Streptophyta > Magnoliopsida > Myrtales > Myrtaceae > Angophora > Angophora floribunda. Next base: position 21,333,935 of record CM024715.1, on the reverse strand, counting down.
CAGCCAATGAGAGATGAAACAAGACATACTTTTGGTAATTCATATTTCTCAGTGAAAAATATAACCTAGGAAATAACCAACGAAAAGGCATAATGTCGCTGACAAAATGTATTCAGTCCACAAGATACCCTTTTTATTTTGGTGAAAGAGGAAACCCCAAAAGCAAAATCCCAATACTAGATCAGTCTTGGGAGTAAACTGCCTGCTATTGTTAATCATCATAAATCATCAACAGAACTAACTTAGACAAAGCATATCTCGACTTCCCCGTAATACAAATCTGCAAATACCAAATTATTCGTTCCCAAGCAGTACACATCTAAAAGCTGTTGGCGCTACTTGCTGAGCCAAAAATACAAGCTCCAATACCAGCCAAAACACGACACTTTCACCACTGGCCACATTAGCCCCTTCAAATACAAGGGACTCCCTTCGCATCTAAGCAGTCGTTGCATGAAGACGTTGCCCCATTCACACAGAAATTGCTTCAGCTAATGGCTCTGGAGCACCACTGCTTCCATTGAGCACAGTTACATTACCATCAGAGTCAACATCAACAATGACAGAATCACCCTCTTTGATCTCCCTAGCAAGCATTTTCTCAGCCATACTGTCCTCCAATAGTCTCATTATAGCTCTTCTCAGAGGTCTTGCGCCATAGCTTGGATTGTAGCCTTCGTCCACCACCCGGTCCCTAAATCTCTCCGTCACTTGAAGTTCAATCTCCTTTCCTTTCAGCCGCTCAAACACCTCCTTAAGCATGATGTCGGCGATTTCCTTCACCTCCAACTTGGTAAGCTGACGGAACACTATCATTTCATCTAATCTGTTCAAGAACTCTGGCCGGAAATATTGCTTCAGCTCCTCCGTCACTAAGCTCTTGATTCTGTTGTAACTGCTATCCTTCTCATCATAATCCAGATCAAATCCTATCCTGCGGCCTCCCTTCTCTATTACACTGCTCCCAACATTAGACGTCATTATGAGAAGTGTATTCTTGAAATCAACAGTTCTCCCCTTGCTATCTGTCAATCTTCCGTCCTCAAGAATTTGAAGCATCATGTTGAAGACGTCTGGATGGGCCTTCTCGATCTCATCAAACAGAACCACCGTGTACGGACGTCGACGAACAGCTTCAGTAAGCTGGCCACCCTCTGTATATCCAACGTAACCAGGTGGTGAACCAATTAGCTTGGACACAGTGTGCCTTTCCATGAACTCACTCATGTCAAGTCGAATCATGGCCTCTTCAGATCCAAAGTAGTAAGCTGCTAGTGCTTTTGCGAGTTCTGACTTCCCAACACCAGTTGGACCAGAAAAGATGAAACTGGCAATTGGCCGATTAGGGTTCTTGAGTCCAACACGAGCTCGCCTGATGGCACGGCTAATAGCTTTAACTGCTTCATCCTGTCCAATGACTCGTTTGTGTAGCGTCTCCTCCATTTTGAGGAGGCGATCTGACTCATCACTTGACACTTTCTCTACAGGAATTCCAGTCCAAGAAGAGACAATGTGTTGAATGTCCACTTCTGTAACAACTGGACCAACATCCCCAGCCTCAGTTTCAGCCTTGCTCATCTCCTTGCCTTTGTCTATCAGCGCAGTTATCTGTGCCTTCAGATCCATTTCCCGATCACGTAACTCCCCAGCCTGTTCAAGAAATATACACATGGAGCTTCTTATCTAAACATTACATAGTGGGGCAAAAAAGAACCATAAATGACACAAGAAATTTTGAAAGAGAGAATGGCTGATCAATCTGCTCCAAGTTTGAATACAAAGCAAATTTTATCCCCCCCTCCCCCTCCCAAAAAAAAGAAAAAGAAAAGAAAGGCAGATCTGGATCAAATGCAATGCGGAAATTCTAACAATAGCAATCATATCACCTTGCTCTGATCAAATGCAACACAGTAATTCCAACAAAAAGAATAGTATCATCACATCGCACCTTATGACATGCACAACTCTCCCCACTTGCAAATAATTCAAAGTGAGCAGGGTAAAGAAAACTTCCATACCTTCTCAAAATCCTGACTGCGAACAGCCTCATTCTTCTCCTTTGTGATCTGCCGGAGTTCTTTCTCAAGCTCTCTGGCCTCCTCAGGGAGCTGTAAGAAAAGGACCACATCAACCAACAAGACAATGTGTGGAAGACATCAGACTACAGTATAAACAGATTAAGAGCTCACACCTGCGCATGACGAAGTCGAACCCGTGAACCTGCTTCATCAATCAAATCAATGGCTTTGTCCGGCAGAAAACGATCACTGAAGCACAGAGGGAAAGCAGTACGAGTGAGTATGTTTCAACCAAGTGGATAATAGTGCAAATCGCTATAATGTATTGTAGCCATGAAGAAAAAGATACTAGCTTAAGAACTCCTGAAACTCGATGTACTTATGGCATTTTCTTCCCATTACACAATAAATGCGTTAGACAAAACCTTCAGAGAGGCAACTGAAACCCCAAATTCAAGTCTCTGGAATTAACACAGATTTACTCTGAAGCATCTAGAGAAAAGGCTAGGGCAATTAAGATACTCAGTTTGAACAAACATAAAAAGAGGCAATTCTCTATCCATATGAACAACACATATTGAAGAACAATAAGTTTCAGATAGAAACCAAAGAGATTCACGAAATAGTGGAAAGATGTCAAATTAACTCATTGTGAAACTAATCAAGCTTGACATAGAATGTGTAAATACGACAAAGTATATGCATTTCGGGGCTTCATACCTAATATACTGGTAAGAGAGCTGTGCGGCAGCTACTAAGGCTTCATCAGTGTAATGCAGCTTGTGGTGGATCTCATATCTCTCACGGAGTCCCTTCAAAATCTGAATAGTTTCGTCCACTGTTGGTTCAGGAACTTTGACCGGCTGGAAACGTCTTTCTAATGCTGGGTCCTTCTCAATGTGTTTCCTATATTCATCCAGGGTGGTGGCCCCAATACACTGAACAAATGGAATTTGAATAACAATGACATTCATTATGGTAAAACCTCTGACCAAGGAGAAAGCAAGGATTGACTGAAACAACTAAATCTTATTGAAACTTGCATCGATGAAAAGCAGATATATAGCAATACTTTAAAGAAAGTTTAGGAGAGTAGTCAACTTGGCATGGAATAGCTCCTCAGAGAGAAATAAACAGGCAACTTGTCCACTTTCTCAAGATTATATTGAACATAGGTAAACCCAGCCAGATCAATGATATAAAAGGAAAATGATAATACAGTCAACAACATGGGGCTCACAAGACCAGAAAAGCAATTGTGGCAATTGTTGTCACCATTACATATTAAAAGAGGGGCAAGTTAAACAAGCAAAGAGGCGAAGACATCCAAGATCATAGAGTTGGTCAGAAGTTTTGACTGCCTTGTAATGGATCATCTCTAGTTTTGCAGGGACTCCAGCATTTCCCACACTTCGCAAGAAAATGGTGGATGAAGAGGTTTTTTAGGATGAGCACCATGGCCCCATGAAGGAGTCTTGAAGGAAAGCAATGGCACAGTTCTTTTCGTTAAGAATTTTTTGCTTCCAAATATTCCTTAGCTTGCACGAAAGGGAACATAGCAGCGACAGGAAAGTGGTTCAAAGGAAGCAAGCGGGAAAAAAAAAGATTCATGGCGACGTATGTCCTTTCAGATGACACGTTCTTAATTGAGAACATACAGAAGGGGTATCTAGCGAATTGCATAAAAAATTGTCTTCATGCTTAAAAGTTTAAGAAGCCAAATAATATGTGTTCTCAGCCCAATCTAAAGCTGAGGACCACAACAGTCAACCTAAGCTCTTGACAATCTATCCCAGATCCACCAACTGAAAGCACACTTAAAGACATATAGCAATTGTTTTGCATACCAAAATCCAAAGATATATAGCAATTGATTTGCATAACCAAAATCCATATGTCAATGCAAATTACCTGCAGTTCACCCCGAGCAAGAGCAGGTTTCAGAATGTTGGCAGCATCAATGGCCCCCTCTGCTGCCCCTGCCCCAATTAAAGTATGCACCTCATCAATGAAGAGTATTATTTCATCACTCTGTTTAATTTCCTCCATTAGCTTCTTCAGTCTCTCTTCAAACTCTCCACGATACTTTGTTCCAGCAACTAGAAGACCCATGTCCAGGGTAATGACCTGAGTCACACAGATACACTTCTGTTAATTCACAGTCATGAAGAGCTAAGGACTATACCCAGCTCAGTAATTACTGGAACCACACAATGTCAACAAAAGCAAACAATGAGTATGATGAGACGGGATAGATTCAACATTTTTTATTCTATAGTACATTGCGGGGAAACGATATGGCTTAGTTATTCAGGCGAATAAACTGCATAATGCATAGGTTTTTCTTTTTCCAATCAAACAAGATCATTCTAAAGAATAAGGACACAAAAGGATGCAACATAAATTCATAATTTCCAACAATATAGACACAGAGAGAACAGAATTCACATCAACTTCAAGATAAGCATTTCTAGAATTTGATTATCCTTCAAATCCTAGCATTCGTATCATTACTTCCCACAATATTGAATTCATAAGAGTCGGTGTTGGCTTCCAACCGATTGAATCATTATAAAACTATCCTCAACTCACTACGCTCCACCAACCAACAAGCATAGAATGCTCAAGTATACTAGTGCACTTAAATGATTAAACATGACCAGTAAAATATCTGCGAGGATAAGCATGCAGAAGACAAAGCTTGTTTTGCAATCCAATTTCTCATGTGCTAGATGTTCCCATCTCCAAGGATCCACCCATCAATTGTGGTGTCATCAAAAGACCTAACTATTTATCGCTCCTAAAAATTGCTCTCATTGCAGGAAGTGCAGGTTATGAGCTATCTTCTCAATGCTACTGAAGACACCTGATGCAAAATGAGCTAGAAGATGCTTCAACAGTGACAGAAGAAAATAAAGGGCATGAAAGAATCTTAGGCACTTAACATTCCAAATCCAAAAATTTAGGTTTAGAAGTAACAACGTAAGTCCTGTAACTTTTCCGAGAGGAGTAATGGTCAACGACAATGCAACACCATTGCAAGCAAATAAATGAGAATTGGCTTACCTTCTTCCCTTCAATTGTTTCAGGAACATCACCACTTGCAATACGCTGAGCAAGACCTTCCGCGATAGCAGTCTTCCCAACACCAGGTTCTCCAATAAGGCAAGGATTATTTTTGGTTCGGCGACCAAGAATCTGGACAACACGTTCTATTTGTTGCTGCCTTCCAACAACAGGATCCAATTTTCCCTACAAAAGATGGAAACAAAACTTAACAATAAGCCCTTCTCGAGAACAGAGTCATTATTACTGAATAGTTAGAGAAAACAAAATGAGAAACAAATAATTACCTCCTCCGCTAGCTTAGTCAAGTTGGTTCCATACTCCTCAAGCGTTGGCATCTTATTGCCACTACTCCCTCCACCAACACCAGCACCAACAGCCTCAGTGCTCTCGCCCACCATCCTAATGACCTATTTACAGAAAATATCAGTGTCTCGCACTCACATATATGCACAGCCATCAATATTGTCATAAAATCAATCAAAAGAAGCACGGATTGCTCTCTTGCCTGCGTGCGAATGTTGCTAGGATCAGCACCCAAGTTCTCAAGAACACGAGCAGCTACACCCTCACCCTCGCGAAGCAGTCCAAGAAGCAAGTGCTCAGACCCAATGTAGTTATGGCCTTAATATTCAAATAAGGTTAGTGTGTGACAAACGCGGGGAAACATTCAAACATTGATTGGGTGGAATACTCTAAAAGTAGATAGACAGTTGTAACAGCACTGAATAGGATACCTAGTTGTCGAGCTTCCTCCAGTGAAAGTTCCAAGACACGCTTTGCACGTGGAGTGAAAGGAATTTCCACAGCGACGAATCCACTTCCCCTCCCAATTATTTTTTCAACCTCAACACGTGCATCTTTTAAATTGATTCCCATCGACTTAAGAACTTTAGCAGCAATACCAGTGCCTTCGCCAATGAGACCCAGAAGAATCTGCTCTGTCCCCACGAAATTGTGACCCAGCCTCCGTGCTTCCTCTTGGGCAAGCATGATGACTTTGATGGCTTTCTCAGTGAAGCGCTCAAACATGGCCCTGGCTACGCCACGGCTTGCCTTCCCCCTGCGAAAGGAGATTGAACTTGCCACCCTAGAGTGAAAATCAGGGCTTGAGTTCAGCAAATTGTCCAGACTGTTAGATCCTCTTAGACCAGAGAAGCCCCTCATCCTTATACCAGGAGCTGCTAGAGCGGACATCATTTTCACACTTCTCCTCGACTTTGCAGGTCCACTGGAGCTGCCATACCTCTGGCCAGGCACTATGGCCGGTACATTAGTTGACTGCGCCAGGACCCCAGCCATGACTCCGAGCAAGGCGTCTGCATAGGCGACGAGGTGTCAGTTTGCAAAGTAAGAGAGAAATACGAGAACAAAAAAGCTGCATTTTAATTTAGTGTTGTATTTCTCATTTATTAATATACGTGGGTTTGTGCAACAATTTTCATCATTTGGAAGAGCGAGGGAGGACAAGCTGGGGCTTCTTCGTAAAGGGGCTACAGAAAGAAATCGATAATCGAGTGAAAGCTGCTAACGAGAAGAGCAACATATCAAAATACCAGCATTCAGCACCGGAGCACACTCGAGCAGAGCTCACTCATCACCATCATCATCATCCAAGAAATGGCTGAGAAGATGAAAGCGAACCCATTTGGGGTAAATGCAAAATGCAGCAAGCAATCGATGAGGGGATTCAATATGCAAAGACCGATGGCGGAAAATATCAAAAGAAAAAAGGAAAGAAGAGCATAGCGAGAGAGTTACGAAATCGAATCGACGGAGAGAAGCCCTAAGACTAAGCCGGGCATAAATAGACAACACCAACACCCAGAAAGGAAGAGGGATAGGATTACGAAACCCGCAGTTGCAGAGGGCTTTACCTGAAGCGCTCGACCGAGAAGACGGAGGAGACCGAGGAGGCGGAGGCGGAGGCGGATAGGTGAGGAACGAAAGCAGAGAGAGAGAGAGACAGAACAGAGATGGAGACAGAGAGAGAAGATAGACGAATATCGCGGAAGAAGAAAGGAGAAAGAGATGGATTGAGTTGAGGATTTTTATTTTTTAATATATTATTATGACTCGGCCGCGAGGCGGTGTCGTGTCTTCCCCTCTCTTCCTCCTTTTGTCAGGATTACCAAAACGACGCCATCGCAGATCGTTTATCTCTTCTTTCCCTAGTTTAGTCCATCACCAAATCACGTATTAAAGTTTGGATATATCATTCTATCCTACATCCACTCCTTTTAAAAAAGTCAATTCTGTTGTAAAATATCGCGTTGCAAGAATATAATAGAGAGAATAGAGAGAGATTAAGTAGAGAAAGGAAATGACACCAAAGATAGTAGAGACACCAAAGATAGTAGAGAGGGCGAAAAAGTCTTATTCTTTTTCACCGTCCTGCCCCTATTTATAATGAAATAAGGATGCACTTATCAATGTACCTAATAATACATGTATTGGATAGGGAGATGAACATTCTTATCCGATGTACTTAGAACGTAAGATACAAATGTATCATAATAGGTACATGGATATTCATACATGTATTGGATAGGGAGATGAACATTCATTGGATAGGGAGATGTACTTAGATCGGATGATACATGTATTGGATAGGGAGATAGATATTCATCGGATAGGAGAGATGTCTTAAAATGTATGATACAAATGTACCATAATAAGTACATGAATATAATGAGTATTCATACATGTATTTCATAACACTCCCCCTTGAATATTCATTGTATTATATTATGAATGTGCATTGAATAATACTTGCCTCATTAAAAACCTTAAGCCGGAAAAACCCAAAGTGGGACAAAAACCGGACAAAAGGAAAAAAAAAAGTACAGAGCACAAATTTTATGATTTCTCCCTTTTATGGATGCATTAATTGCCTCGTTAAAAACTTTAAGCCGGAAAACCCTATGGGAAAAAAACCGGACAAAAAGAAAAAAGAGTGCAATGCATAATTGATAATATCTCCCCCTCAATTGAGTCATATAGCCACTACTGGGACTAATCAATCTTGTATCTTATGAACTCCTTGGATGCATTAATTGCCTCGTTAAAAACTTTAAGCCGGAAAAACCCTATGGGAAAAAACCGGACAAAAAGAAAAAAGAGTGCAATGCATAATTGATAATCTCCCCCTCAATTGAGTCATATAGCCACTACTGGGGCTAATCAATCTTGATAATATCTCCCCTCAATTGAGTCATATAGCCACTACTAGGGCTAATCAATCTTGTGTTTGACAGCATTCTTACAATCATCAATCATCATCCATAATTTTATAAGCAAATGAGAATGCAAAAGTATCATTAATGATGATTTCATTCCGATCTCAAATTTCATTACAATATGTAATGGAATATATTCCGAGAGTTTGTGATCTTTTCATATGTTTGTGCCTCTTCAAGGGCAATAAGCTCTTTGGGAGCATGTACAACATCAGACTCATCTGGAGCGGATTGCGTAAATGTATAAATGCGACATTGCGCATAGATAATAGGCAAACATGGGACCATCTATAGGATGCATCCACTAGTACCATAAAATATCGAAACGGTCCACTTGGTGGTTGTATTGGTCCACATATATTACCCTGAATTCTTTGCAGGAATACAGGGGATTCAAGATTAACCTTTGTTATAGAAGGTTTGGTAATGAGTTTACCTTGTGAACAAGCTTCACAATTATAATCTTTGGACAACAACACATTTGTATCCTTTAAAGGATGTCCTTTTGTATTATGAATTATTCTACGTATCATTGAAGCGCCGGGATGACCAAGGCGATCATGCCATAACCCAAACTGATCAGGGTTTACCAGTCTCCAGGACATAGTGGCATAGGTTTCAATAGCCTTAATCATGACACAATACAAACCCGTAGAAGAAGCTTCTAGCCTCTCATTGATGGTTTTCAAGCCCATCTTATAAGAGGTAATGCCAATATATTCCTTATTTTGCTCATAAATAGTTTCAACATGGTACCCATTACGGCGTACATCTTTGAAACTGAGTAGATTCCTTTTTGATCTACTACTTAGAAGCGCATCCTCAATATGTAGGATGGTGCCATTTGGCAAAATAATTGTGGCATTCCCAAAACCATCAATAATCGGAACAGGACCTGATATTGTATGGACATGTGCCTTACGCAACGTCATACTCGAGAAAAAGTGTTTGCTGCGAAATATAGTATGCGTTGATGCACTATCAAGCAAACAAACTTCCCCTTTTTCTCGGTATTTTCCATTTGCATTTATATTGACAACTTCAGTGTCAAATATCATAAAATTTGCATATTAGTTATAATGTCAAATAAAATCTCAAGATAATAGACAAAAGGTTCATAAGTAATTACATAACCTTATTATAGAATAACAAAAGATAATACATTTAAAGAAAAACAACTATAAAAGAAATTATTAGAATCATATAATGCGAAATATAAATTGTCATCCACTAGTCTGATGCCTCATCAAAATAATCAAAAGTCCTCAAAGAAATCAGAGACATCCAGGGATGCATTTGCTACTTCAATTTGCTACTTCAAGAGCAAGAGGAGTCCCGCCAACAGAGATATTATTGGCTTCAACAGTAGTTATGGCAGTAGGATTAATTTCAATGGCATGAGATTCACCACGTTTGCCCGTATTTTTCAAAGATGCTTGGTATAGATCAACAAAGTACTTTGGCGTACGACAAGTACGTGACCAGTGCCCAGTCATACCACATCGATGGCAAATACTTTCATTAACCACCTTCTTGTGCTTCTTTTCTTTATCATTATTCGGGCCAAAGTTAAATTTCTTAGGGCGGTTAAATTTCCTGCCATCCCTTCGAAAATTATGTTCTTGCTTGCGCTTATAGCCCTTAATATGGCCATTATTTTTCTTAAAATTAGCATGTGCTTCAGGCAATGCTTTTGAGCCAGCAGGTCTAAGATCATGATTATTGAGCAACAATTCATTAGTTTGCTCAGCGGTGAGGAGCACAGAAATTAATTCAGAATATGTGGCAAATTGACGTTGCCGGTATTGCTGTTGCAATACAATATTTGAAGCATGGAAGGTGGAGAAAGTTTTCTCTAATAGCTCCGCATCAGTAAGCTTGATACCGCATAACTCAAGTCGAGAAACGACATCAAATAAAGCGGAGTTATAGTCGACACGATTTAAAATCTTGCAGTCTGAGATTTTGCCAATCATATTGTGCCTGAGGGAGGATAACAGTCTTGGTATGATCATACCTATCCTTCAACCTCTTCCACAGGGTCGAGGGTCTCGAACGGATAAATATTGAGTCTGCGAGGCTCTCATGCAAATGACGACGAATAAAAATCAGTGCATTTGCTTTATCCCTTGAATTTGAGGTTCCGTCTTCCGCAATTGCATTAGCGAGACCTTGCCCTTGGAGGTGCATTTCCATGTCTAGGCATCAAGATAGATAATTATTTCCACTCACTTCCAGGATGTGGAATTTGGGCTTTTCAATATTTGCCATAATTCTTGCAAAACAAAAATCCTTAAATTAATTAGAAGGATTTCCAAATATCCACCGCTACTTCAGGAGCAGAAAGGATACTTTTAGAATTGAAATTGGTTTAAGGCTATGGGGGAAAATGAAAAATTGATAGAAGAAGATGAAACAAAGGAAAACACCTACCTTGCAAAATTACTTACTCAGATGGTAGATCCTCGTGCTGATAACGTGTTGTAAAATATCGCGTTGCAAGAATATAATAGAGAGAATAGAGAGAGATTAAGTAGAGAAAGGAAATGACACCAAAGATAGTAGAGACACCAAAGATAGTAGAGAAAAGGCAGAAGCGAAAGTCTTTTATTATTTTTCACTGTCTGTGCCCCTATTTATAATGAAATAAGGATGCACTTATCAATGTACCTAATAATACATGTATTGGATAGGGAGATGAACATTCTTATCCGATGTACTTAGAACGTAAGATACAAATGTATCATAATAGGTACATGGATATTCATACATGTATTGGATAGGGAGATGAACATTCATTGGATAGGGAGATGTCTTAGATCGGATGATACATGTATTGGATAGGAAGATAGATATTCATCGGATAGGGAGATGTACTTAAAATGTATGATACAAATGTACCATAATAAGTACATGAATATAATGAGTATTCATACATGTATTTCATAACAAATTCTTCAAAACATTTTCCCCCTTCTAAATGTATTTCTACACCATTTGTCATAATATGTATTTTTCTTGATAATAATTTTCATTATTTAATGATTCAAATGATGTCGTAATATAATTTTTGTTTTTTGTTTGATATTTCAAATTCTTGCACACATGTCTGCCTCTGGCTGGAGGAGTTATGGGGATGTGATGAAACTCAATACTGTCGAACATCTGGCTCAAGTGGCCCATATTAATACATATCAAAATGAATTTGATTTAGGAGTTTTGATTTCACAATTCTATGCTCACTTCATATAAATATGTGTCAAGTAAGATAGTAAAGAAGAGCTCCAGCATGAATATATTAAGAGTTAGACGCAATCAATTGGGGAATACGATGAAATATAAGATACCGCCTGCTACCACGATAAACGAACGCTAGACGCAATCAGCAGAAAAGGAAATATACATAAAATTAGATTCGAGGGTAAAAATAAGATATGAAGAAACTAAAGGTCGGCATTGCAGCAAAGGGTTTTTCCTGCTAGTAATGGTATAATAACTTAATTATGATACGAACGAGAGAGCAATACATTCATGACTCGTATGAGTGAAAAAAAAAAAAAAAAAAAAAAAAAAGACCAAGAAACCGCAGAAACGACATATGGTTCTACAGATATGTTATACGTATGTCTATAACCCTAGACATCATTTCGACTGGCCGTTTTCACACCTGCTAATTGTCAACTACCATATATCATTATTAGAACATCTTTCTGACTTTTGCTGTATTACACACCTGCCTTTCCACCGTCCAGCGGAGCGGTGTTTCATCTAAAAGCTGTTGGGTGCTACTTGCCGTCGTGCCAAAGAATTACAAGCTCAAATACCAACCAAATATTCACGGACTAAGTTTCCCCACCGGCCTCGATGGCCCCTTCAAAGACAACCTGGCTTTAATATCGGTAGACTTCTCATGGCGTAGAGAAAGTAGCTTCTGGAGCACCGCTGCTTCCATTGAGCACAGTTACCTTTTTATCAGCATCAACATCCACAATGACAGAATCACCCTCTTTGATCTCCCCGGAAAGCATTTTCTCAGCCATACTGTCCTCCAATAGTCTCATAATTGCTCTCCTCAGAGGTCTGGCACCATAGCTTGGATTGTAACCTTCTTCCACCACCATGTCCCTAAATCTCTCCGTCACTTGAAGTTCAATTTCCTTTGCTTTCAGCCGCTCAAACACCTCCTTAAGCATGATGTCGGCGATTTCCTTCACCTCCAACTTGGTAAGCTGACGGAACACTATCATTTCATCTAATCTGTTCAAGAACTCCGGCCGGAAATATTGCTTCAGCTCCTCTGTCACTAAGCTCTTGATTCGGTTGTAACTGCTATCCTTCTCATCATAATCCAGATCAAATCCTATCCTGCGGCCTCCCTTCTCTATTACACTGCTCCCAACATTAGATGTCATTATGAGAAGTGTATTCTTGAAATCAACAGTTCTCCCCTTGCTATCTGTCAATCTTCCATCCTCAAGAATTTGAAGCATCATGTTGAAGACGTCTGGATGGGCCTTCTCGATCTCATCAAACAGAACCACTGTGTAAGGACGCCGACGAACAGCTTCAGTAAGCTGGCCACCCTCTGTATATCCAACGTAACCAGGTGGGGAACCAATTAGCTTGGACACTGTGTGCCTTTCCATGAACTCGCTCATGTCAAGTCGGATCATGGCTTCTTCAGATCCAAAGTAGTAAGCTGCTAGTGCTTTTGCGAGTTCTGACTTCCCAACACCAGTTGGACCTGAAAAGATGAAACTGGCGATTGGCCGATTAGGGTTCTTGAGTCCAACACGAGCTCGCCTGATGGCACGGCTAATAGCTTTAACTGCTTCGTCCTGTCCAATGACTCGCTTGTGCAGGGTCTCTTCCATTTTGAGGAGGCGATCTGACTCATCACTTGACACTTTCTCTACAGGAATGCCAGTCCAAGCAGAGACAATGTGCTGAATGTCCACTTCAGTAACAAGAGGACCAACGTCCCCAGCCTCAGTCTCAGCCTTGCTCATCTCCTTGCCTTTGTCAACCAGTGCAGATATCTGTGCCTTAAGATCCATTTCTCTGTCACGCAACTCTCCTGCCTGTTCAAGATTCATACATGCAGAGTTTCTTAGTGAAAGGAAAATCATTGTTTCTGCAATCCTTTCAATCAAAAAAGGCTCCGAATGTGAGACAACAAAGAAACACCCTCTACGTTGCTGTTAATTACATCTAGTGCTGTTGAGTCATATTTGGTTGTTCTTCAGCTTCAGTTGTCAGAGAGAGAGTGCATCATTGCTCCTTAGTAAAGTGATAAATAATGCGAGCAAAATAATGAACACAAAAATTCGAAAGACAATGGCTGATGTGATGAATCTGCTCCAAACTTAAATTGCAAATCAACTTTGGTGCACAATCAAGTGACAGCAGATGTAAATCAAGTGCAGAACAGTAATCCTCAAGAAAAAATGAAAAAAGGAGCCATTTATGAGTTCCTTCTATGAAGTATAACATGCATAACACTCCAAACTTGCAAATAATTCAAAGGTGAGCAGAGAAAGGAGAAGTTCCATACCTTCTCAAAATCCTGACTGCGAACAGCCTCATTCTTCTCCTTTGTGATCTGCCGGAGTTCTTTCTCAAGCTCTCTGGCCTCCTCAGGGAGCTACATTAGTGGAATCACATTAACAAACAAGACTATGCACAGAAGGCATATCAGGCTGTGTATAAGCAAAGTAAGAGCTTATACCTGTGCATGACGAAGACGAACCCGAGAACCCGCCTCATCAATCAAATCAATGGCTTTGTCAGGCAGAAAACGGTCACTGAAGAACAGGGTGAAAGCATGGCATAAAATTATATTTCAACTAAGTGGATAACAACGTAACTTGGTATCATCCACTATATCCATACGGAAGAAGACATTTAAAGACTAATAAAACCAGCCATATGGATAAGATTTATTCCAATGGCTCATTGAATGTGTTGGGACAGAAATCTTCACAAAGGGAACTAAAACCCCAAATTCAAATAGTCTGAAATTGACACGCATTCACTCTGAAGAATCAAGACACAAGACAAGCACAATTAAGATTCAAATTTGAACAAACGCATAAACCAGAAATTTCCCGTCGATATGATTGCACCACAGAGTGAACAATAATGAATTTAAGACATAAAACCAAAGAGCTTCCCAAAATTGTGGAAAGCCATCAGGTAAATCCAGCAAGTAGACACATTTCAAGGCTTCATACCTTATGTACTGGTAAGAGAGATGTGCAGCAGATACTAAGGCTTCATCAGTGTAACGCAGCTTGTGATGGATCTCATATCTCTCTCGAAGTCCCTTCAGAATCTCAATAGTTTCATCCACTGTTGGCTCGGGAACTTTGACAGGCTGGAATCGTCTTTCTAAGGCTGGGTCCTTCTCAATGTGCTTCCTGTATTCATCCAGGGTGGTGGCCCCGATACACTGCACCATAGTAATTTAATAACATTAATCTTTTCTCTCAATAAAGTTCTAACCAAGGTGAATGCATTTGCAAACTGACTGAGCTGTGGGCTAACTGCTATTCTCTTGCTATAATCAGTTCTTCAAATCAAGGAAAGCAGATTCATAACACTCCTTAAAAAAGAGTAAAGAACAGTGGTCAACTTGGCATAGAAAACTCCTCACGACAGAAGAGAAAGCCATCTTGTCCATTTTCTTAAGATTATTTACAACATATGGTCAACACAAGGAAAAGC
Source organism: Angophora floribunda (assembly GCA_014182895.1). Lineage (NCBI taxonomy): Eukaryota > Viridiplantae > Streptophyta > Magnoliopsida > Myrtales > Myrtaceae > Angophora > Angophora floribunda. The sequence goes on along the minus strand of CM024715.1, from coordinate 21,318,886 downwards.
AGTTTCCACAATTGTAATTCACCATCATCAATTACAAGAGGCTGCAAGGTACCCAAGAAAGCCAAGCCATCCAAATTTATAGCCAGTTGGAAGTTTTGACTGCCTCATATACCCGGCCACCCACAAGACAGGCCTCAGTAAGGTTCATCTCCAATTTTGCAGGGAAATTCATCTTTGCCCAACACTACTCAAGAAAACAGAGGATGACTAGTTTTTTGGGAAGAGAGCCACAGTGCTTAGGAGGGAGTTCTGAAGGCATTGGACATTCCCTTGGCAAGGAACTTCTTGCTTCAAAGGCTTCTTTAGCTTGCATGGATAGACAGAACAAGGCAGGAAACTGGAAGAGTAGGATGCAAAGAGGCTAAAACGGAGCTCTGATGGCACATGTCCTTCCAGAGAACAGACTCTATCAGGATCATACAGGAGGTGCTTAGCGATTTGCATATATAATGCATGCAAATATTGGTGCACATGTATTAAAGTTTGAAAAGCCAAACAACACGCTCTTAGCACACTCTAAAGCTGTGGGACTCCAGCAATCGACCTAAGCTCTCAATAAGCTTTATCAGAATCACCAATACCATGGCAGACTTACAACTAGATAGACAAAAATTTACATAACCAAAAGCTACATGTCATTGCAACTTACCTGCAGTTCACCTCGTGCAAGAGCAGGCTTAAGGATATTTGCAGCATCAATAGCCCCCTCTGCTGCCCCTGCTCCAATAAGAGTATGCACCTCATCAATGAAGAGTATAATTTCATCACTCTGTTTAATTTCCTCCATTAGCTTCTTCAATCTCTCTTCAAACTCTCCACGATACTTTGTTCCAGCAACTAAAAGACCCATGTCCAGGGTAATGACCTGAGTCGCAATCATAGATAGATCTTTGTCAATTTATGATTGCAAAGAGCAAAGGACTATGCCTGGCTCAGTCATCGTTGGATTAAAACAACGTAGAACAAAATCAGATAAATAGAATGATGTGATGGGACAGTATCAACATTGTCCATTCTATAGCATTTTTCCAGTCATGCTCAAGCTCAAGCTCATTGAAATCTGATTCTAGTATACTCAAGGGGTGATGGTTAACAGCACCGCAACACCATTGTGAAAAAGCAAATGAACCATTTGCATACCTTCTTCCCTTCGATTGTTTCTGGGACATCACCAGTTGAAATACGCTGAGCAAGACCTTCAGCAATTGCAGTCTTCCCAACACCAGGTTCTCCAATAAGGCAGGGATTATTTTTGGTTCGGCGACCAAGAATTTGGACAACTCGTTCTATTTGCGGCTGCCTTCCAACAACGGGATCCAATTTGCCCTAGAAAATATGTAAAAAAAGCTTAAGAATAGCAGAGCAATATAATCACTTGAACGGACGGAATAACAAAATGACAGCCAAAGAATCACCTCCTCTGCCATCTTAGTCAAATTGGTTCCATACTCCTCAAGCGTTGGCATTTTGTTGCCACTACTTCCTCCACCAACACCAGCACCCACAGCCTCGGTGCTCTCACCCACCATCCTAATGACCTATTTACAGAATATGTCAGTATCTTGCACTTGCAAAAACTCACAGCATGCAATATTGTCATGATGTCAAAAGAATAAGCACATGATGCTTGCTTGCCTGTGTGCGAATGTTGCTAGGATCAGCACCCATGTTCTCAAGGACACGAGCAGCCACACCCTCACCCTCACGAAGCAATCCAAGAAGCAAGTGCTCCGATCCAATGTAGTTATGGCCTTATGGTTTAAGAGAGGCAAATTTAACTAGTTAGTTAGTACAAGATATATGTCAGGCAATATGCAATATTGAGTTTTTTTTTTTTTTTTGGGGGGGGGGAATCCCCTAGAAGTAGATAGACAATTGTAAAAGCATCAAAGAGGAAGAATATCATACCTAGTTGTCGAGCTTCTTCCAGTGACAATTCCAAGACGCGCTTTGCACGTGGAGTGAAAGGAATCTCCACGGCAACAAATCCACTTCCCCTCCCAATTATTTTTTCAACCTCAACACGTGCATCTTTTAAATTGATCCCCATCGACTTAAGAACTTTAGCAGCAATACCAGTGCCTTCGCCAATAAGACCCAGGAGAATTTGCTCTGTCCCCACGAAATTGTGACCCAGCCTCCGGGCTTCCTCTTGAGCAAGCATAATGACTTTGATAGCTTTCTCAGTGAAGCGCTCAAACATAGCCCTGACTACACCACGGCTTGCCTTCCCCCTGCGAAAGGAGATTGAATTTGCGACCCTAGAGTGAAAGTCAGGGCTTGAATTCAACAGATTGTCCAAACTGTTGGATCCTCTCAGACCGGAGAAGCCCCTCATCCTTATACTGGGAGGTCTGAGAGCGGACATCATTTTCACAGCTCTCCTCGACTTTGCAGAACCAATGGAGTTGCCATACCTCTGGCCAGACACTATGGCTGGTGCATTCGTCGACTGTGCCAGGACCCCAGCCATGAGTCCGACCAAATTGCCTGTATAGGCGACAATGTGTCAGTCTGCAACATGAGCAACCAAATTGCAGAAAACAACGATAGTAGCAGCATTTAAGAACATAATTTGTGACGTGGGAAAAAATTGATATTCGTAGTGCGGTCTTTCTCAGACGTTGCTGCGGTTAAGTTTGGGCAACAAATTGCTTCATGTGGGAGGGTGGGACAAGATAAGGCTAACCTAAGAGAGGGGGGTGGGGGGCTTCGTAAAAAGCAAGACCTCTCAGGGGATGAAATTCAAAATCGAATGAAAACAGCGGAACAGAGTAACATATCTAATTCCGGGCATTCATCATCAACACAAGGACTACTACATGTAGGAATGCAGGAGGAAAGAGTCAGAGAGTGGGATGGCATCCGAACTAAGCTGCTCGCACCTCACAAGAAAGAAGATGGAACAGAAGCGGAGTCGGCGGAAGCAAACAAGGGCAGAGGAGAATCTATATGGAGCAACCACGATGAGGAGTATAGGAAGAGAGAGAGAGAATACAACTGTGAGCTGAACTCACTCGTCATCCGGCAAAATTGCAAAGCTGAGAAGGAAACCTTCTTCAGATAATTGAAAAAAATAAAAATAAAAATTTAACTAATTTTATGTCGGGAAAAAGCATTAAGGAATTCAATTGAGAGAAATGATCGCACACCAGGAGAGGCTTTACCTGAAAGGGCTCGACTCTGTAAGAGAGGGAAAGAGAGAGAGAACAGAGAGAACAGAGAGAGGAGGAGGAGGGTGGTGGTGGTGGTGGTGGTGATGGTGATGATATTATGATAAAGGGGGGAAGGCCGGACTGGAAGGCGGCTTCCGTCTGATCTCTTTTTCACTTTTTTATAATATTAAGATAATATTATTACGGACGATTCCCTTGAAACAACGACGCCAAAGCCATTCTTGGCTTTTTGTCGCTCTTCCTCTTCCCCACTCCTATGATATTTTCTTGTTTCTCGTGAATTCTCGTCCATCAAATCCCCTCCCCCCATTTTCCTGATAAAAATATCCCCTGCCAAAACCTTTCCCCTCTTTTTCTTTTTCTTTTTCTTCTTTTTTATAAATGTCTGAACTCAAACTCATACACCCATGAATTTTCAGTTAAATCTTAAACTCTAATTGACGCCGTGCGTGGAAAAAAAATACAGATGAAACCATGTTGCGTGCTGTTTCAGCCATTCCCTTCCCCCACATCCAATGCAAACACAGATACAGATATTTTTGTCGGCCCATTTCATGTGCGACGTGGTCCGAGGAGAATTGTAAGTTTGATGCGGCTCCACCAGTGCTTACGTGCACGGGTCTTGAGTCACGACTCGACTGCATGGCCGAGTAGCTTCTTCATTATCTTCGTTTCGAAAGAAATATAAAAAAATAATAATAATAATAAAATAAATATTATCCCGTGTCAGAAGTGAAATTATAGGTACCCACCCACCTTTTTAAATGCAACCGTAAGTCAAAATCATGTTTTGTTAATGTCCTACCCCCACCAAATTCTTTCGGATTTGGCAATGACCGCAAACACCAAACTAATTGTCTACGAGACAATCCTTCAGAAGTAGATAGCAATTTAATAACTGAGGTTCTGCTCCACATCGAAAAGACTCCTCCCCAATTGGCACTTGTGTTCCCCGTGCTCAAGCGACCGAAGCTCGACTCTCCTCCACTTACACGTGTAAAACGCCTTTACAAAGATCTGGACCGGAGTACACATGAAATGAGAGATTTAATTTGCAACGTGGCGTCTTTTACTCGAGAAATGAATCCATGCTTTCTCGAACTCCTCTCTGTTTGCTCTTCCTTACTTCCATTGAAATTCGAAATACCATTATAAAGAAATTATCTAAAACGATCGATCCGTTATAACCTGTTTTCTGTGTATTTCAGAACAAAAGTACCCTTTCCTCATTGTCATGCCATAAACAAGTACAGAATCCTCATTGTCATGCTATAAAAAAAGTACAGAACAAGGAGACCCAATTTTTTCCATATAGGTTTACACGCCCAAAGAAGCCATCTACAAATCGGTTGCGCATTGACAACCCCTTTTCTGTCTTTTTTTACCTACACTTCGCCGACCACCTGGTATGAGGAAGAAAAAACTCAGCATAGCTTGGCTCTCTATTGCTGACTCTTGCCCACCTCCTGCACCGCCTTCCTTGTAAAAAATCCCACAAGCAAAAACTGACTTTGCCATCCTCTCCATTCATCATCGAATCCGCAATGTCAGTACAATTCATCCACCCCAACTACATCAGCAACAACCAAAACTCACCGCATCAAGCTAATATCCTCCTCAAGAAGCGAATGACATGCTTAAGTAGCACCCAATCAACCATGACGAGGTAGGCAACTACTCTATAAAAAATGATGTTCATTCGCTGCAGAAGCTCCCCCAGTAGCGATCCATTTCAACTCCCCTGGCCTATTCAACATTCATACATGCACAGATCCTGAGTTATACAAAAAATAAGAAATGTGAAAGACAAAATGGCTGTATAATGTCACCAGTAGTCCCTCTGCTTTTGCTCAAAATTAAAAACCGTCCATCTGTTTTATTTTTATTTTTTTTGGTGTGTATTCAAAATGGTCAGTAAAATGTGCCATCGTCTGTCCTTGCACCGTTCTGATGATGGATTTTGCTGATATGGACTTGACGCCATTAGAAATTGCTGATATTAACTTGACACAGTACGTGTTTGAGAAAAAAAAGGTTATATGGAGTACAGATGTGGATTTTCCATTTTGCATTTTTCAAAATGGTCCCCCTCTCTCTTTAACCTTCCATCACCATCTGCAGAAACTCAAAACCTTTTTGGCAAAAATCAATGGAGTTCTTCCTTTTTCACTTCTAAAGGACATCTTAACTTAGAACCCGTAGCTAGAACCCGTAGCTGACCTTCGTATAGGCTCAATCTCCTCTTTCGCAGCCTTAAGCTCGCTACCACGGTCACCTAAGTTTCGAGTTTTGTGGCCATACCCACTAGATCTGGAGTGTCGTGGCAATGGATACTCAACCCACCATATCTCGAGTTCCAGCTCGCTCATAGCACCCATGGCCACTCAAGCTTCAATCTCATGGGACCCATGGCTGCTAGATCTAAGTGTTGTGGCAATGACTGCTCAATCCAGAGTCTCATGGCAGCCATAGCTGCAAAGCTCAAGCTCGCAGCCACAGCTACTAGCTTTAAAGTGTTATGGCATTTGATGCTTGATCCAGAGTCTCGTGGCCGCTCAAGCTTCGACATCTCATGACCATTGACAATCAAGCTCAAGGTGGCATCGTGAGACGGTGGCAAGTGGCAGCTTGCTATCGGATATTATAATTTTCCTATTTGGCCTATTATTTATGCATTTTTCATGTATTTTGATTCATTTAGTTTTTTCCTACTCATTTAATACACACTTTTCTGGTCACTAACTCAACTTTCCGATGGTCCATGTCAAAAATAATCGGTCAGAAAAAATTAAGTTATTAACCAAAGGAAAACGGTGTAACTTCTCAAAAAGCACAGTATTTTGGGGGAAAAAGAGGTTCGCGGAAAATTTGAATTTCGAGCAGAAGTAGAGAAACCACTTGGGACATCATCCCTAAAATCGCTGATGAATATGCTCCAAATGCAAACTCATTTTGTAAAACCGCCTAGATGTAAAAATCAAGGCACAAACAGATTTGAATCAATGTAGGACAGCAATCCTCAAATAAGAATAGGATCGCATTGATTCTCTCCATGAAATATGACATGCATAACAATCCAACTTGCAATTAATTCCAAGGCGAGCGAAGAAGAGTCCCATACCTTCTCAAAAATGCTAAACAAGGAAAGCCTCATTTTTCTCCTTTTCAATCTGCTGTAGTTCTCTCTCAAGCTCTCTCACCTCCTCAGGGAGCTATAAGAAAGAAATCATATTAGCCAAACATACTATGCAGAAGACATATCAGGCCACAATACAAACAGCCAATAAAAAAAAAGTCGAAAATACAGATAAAAGAAGAGCTCATACAAGCTTTTATCCATGCATCTCGAAGCAAAATCTGAGAATCCCATTGATGATACAAATACAGCTTTGTGGGGCAGAAAATGGTCACTGAGGCATAGAGGATACAGACAAAGAAGATTATGTATAGTCCCCATGGACAGCAATAATTTCAGCATCAGGGAACTGTAGCCACACAGAAGGAGACGCTAACTCAGTAACCAATAAACTAGTCACATACGTATAACATTTATTCCCCCGGCAAACAGGTTGGAGAAAAGATTGTTACAAAAGGAACAGGAAAACCAAATTCATGTCTCAGGAATTAACATGTATCCACTCTGAAAAATTCATACAGAAGATTATAACAATCAAGATCCCATAAGGTGGAACATAATGCTTTAACAGGCATCCCCTATTTATATGACCATAAAGCAGAAACCATATGGATGAAGGTGGACCTAATTCACCAATAGGTAAATAGGAGGAATACTTTGGGGATACCACAGTTCATAAATGGGTTTACCATCCCATTGCAGATACCAATGGCTTACTCTTTTGACACTGAAACCGGGATCAGATTAAGGAGCATGTCATATCAAACCCCTTATCATCGCTGGAAAGGATGCATTCACTTAAAAATGTCATACTGGATGATGCATTCATTTTCATCCATCATTAAGTGATAGCAATAACAGCTCTGTACAAAGTGAAGCTGATTCATTATTGAAGCTCCCTAACAGAATACACACATTCCATTTCATGTACAATAGAACTCCCTAACAGAATACACACATTCCATTTCATGTACAATAGAGTGAAGAATCGTACAATACTAAGTCCATTTGTCCAAAGCTGGAGAATGGAATACTTCAGATTCTATTCCTTACTGATTTTTACAAAACCATTCATCAAATAAAGGAGAGACAAAATTCCTTATCACATACCGGCTGGATTCGGCTCCTCCAATGACTTTAAAAGACCTGACAAAGGAAGAAAATCACATCTTATATAGTGCCAGATATCTAAACATCACGTGGAAGGCATTAAAAGATAGAAAAGCTACATAATACATTCAAAATGATTTGTCTAGTTCAGACAGCAAGAGGAGAATTTTATCATCCGGCATGGATTCTTTGATGCACTAATTAGCTCAAGCACACAAAGAGTGTTACCTCACAGACATGGGAAAATTTTTAACAGTTTTGTGGGTCAGACGCCGAAGGCAGCGTGTCCGAAGTCATTATCTTTGAAACCACCCCTTCATTGACCATCAAATTGTCCTCATCCTTGGAGCTAATAGTCCCTGGTTTCATCTTTTGAACCTCCTCTCTAGTATAAATAAAAATCTTTCGGACAATGCCACAAAATTCCCTGAATCAGCAAGATAAAACTGTTTAGTTGAAGGAACAGTGGCATCAAACAGATTGCTATCAAAATTGAAGGCCGTGAAACATAATCCAAAAAATTGTTTAGCATAAACACTCACTGCCACGGGTCATCGCCGACAAGCATCATGTCACCCTCATCATCAGTATATACAATTAGCCAGTTGCTTCTCGGATTCATTAACTCCCCACCAAATTCAAATAATCGATCTAATTCAGCCATCAGTTCATCATAATTGCTGAACTTGGCTAGGTCCACAGATCTACCAAGTGCAATCCCCTGCTTGTGAACCTGAACAAATATTTCATTAATATAAGAGAACTCAGAGGTCACCCTGGCTAGGAAAAATCATTAGAGAAAAATGATAACCTTGGTACAACTTCTAGTGGAGCTACCCTGAACCCTATGATGGACATCTCTGTTATGTGGTTGACTATTCTGGAACAGCTTCTCCTTCTCCAGCTCATTGGCAACCAGATCATCTCCACTTTTTGCCCCATTTGGCGGCTCTGTTGGCTGATCCAGGGGAAACTCATGAGCTTGACATGACGGGGAATGCATATGGTCCATTAACACATTTGTCAGGCTTCTAACTGAGACAGCAGACCTAGGCAAAACAGAATTGCTAACCAGAGGAATTCCAAAGAGCTTGCAATTGCCTTCCTTTGCTTCTATGGCTTCATGCTGTTGCACCAAGGGAGACTTCGAGATTGACTCACTAGAATGAGGAAAATTAAAATGAGGTGAGGTGGGTGGACGCATCACCCAGTTCTGATGTGGCTGCTCAACTCTCTGGCCATGAACAACTGTATATTCATTGGACCTGCTATATTTCCCAATACCTCGCGGAGAGCGCATGCCATTTCCATGTGAATAAGTGTCTCTATTAGATGCTGACAAGTTAAGCGATAGACTAGAAGGTATCATGGACCAAGAATTCCCAATTATATGAAACTTCCTTTCCTGATCTACTAAATGTTTTCTCGCTGGATTAGCCGAAGAAGATTGTTCAGAGGACGAGCCGAACCCATGGGAGACATCAGTATCTCCACCGAAACCTGATAGTAAATCAGCACAGGTTGTCCCCCTCCTGCTTGAAGTCATCCAGCTATCCAGTCTGTGGCTTTTAGAAGCAGAAAGCATATCGATCTTTTCTTCCTCCATTGAAGGTGGAAACATTATGGACTTCTCCACAGCATCAAAGTCATTATCAGTGGCAATTCCTCTCAAGGTCGCTGATTCGGGACCTTGCAAGACCCTCAAATGCCCATTTGAAGATGAAGGGTCTACAGCTACGTAACACATATAGCCTGAACAAAGTCAGTCAACTGATCCTGAACCTATAAAGCTATGGACATGATACTAACAAGAGCAATAAAAGCCATACCTTCCCTAGTAAGAACTGAAGATTCAGGAGACGAGGGCAATATGCTTGACCTAGGCCTTTTCGGCCGGGAAACTGGAAGAGGGTTTAGAGCAGGAGGAGCCAGAGCAGGTTCTACGTTCCAAGGTGAAACTCTTTCTGGACGAGGTATGGCAGAATTCTCATCCCATCTCACCTGAAAAAGTGGCATGACATTTTAAGTGGGAACCATGCCAGCAACGCCATATAGGCGAGGGATCAAAATACTACCTTGAGACTTCTCCATTTTGAATCTCGCCACCCTTTTGGGTCACACTCTTCAATGCCGACTATTGTTCCAGTAAACCTATATGATTTTGAAATGCCATATAAGAGAAATCCTAAATAAAATTGAAGTGAACTACAGGAAAAGGGGGGTGAAAATCAACTCTTCGACAATTTAATAAGTCACAAAGCTACACATTAACAATATCAACTGACTTATCTCGCTTTATTTAAGTTTATAGCTACCAAATAAGAAGCACAATCTCAGGCATTGATAGTATGCAGGAGTTTTTTTTTTTTTTTTTTGGGGGGGTGTTAGAGAGAGAGATAGATTAAATTTTATCCCTATTCAGACAGGCATATATCATATTCATGCAGTGACAAAGGTACTTTTGGCCTTGAAAGCTGAATCCATAGATTGTCCTTCATATATATAGCAACAACATTGAAGAGAATCTCGAGATCTCATTTAGAAACAAGTTTCTATACCTCTGCTCCGGAGCTTCTTCCCCTTCAAATCTCATTTTGAACCTCATTCCAATGGAGTAATTCTTCTTGAGAGATTCCATGTACTGATCGTAAGGGATGATAAACTCAGTAGGGCTTATCCTAAGACAACATAATTGTTACAAAACATTTGGTTAAAACGACACAACAATACACTTAGGCAACTTGACAGTATTACTTGCTCCATTCAATAAAGAAAAGAGTCAACAATTTTCAGACAAGTGAAAGATCTAATTTGAACGTGACTGGTCCAACCATGTAAAGGCCATATTTGTTGCTAGGCTTTGCCATAGCAAAACCGTTAAAGAGGGCAAGTGGATATCTAAGTATAAAATGAAGGTCAACCACATGGCCCTTAGCAGACTGTCTATCAACTATATCACAGCGCGTTCAAATAATGTCAAAACATTGGACAAAAAAATGTCCAAGCAAAAACAGTTATCTCATGGAGCTGTTAAAAGAAGAAATTTCTCTCCATCTCAACCTCCACAAGGTAGGCAAAAAAAAATAAAATTTCATCTCCCTCCTCCACAAGGGACAAGGGAAGTAGGAGGTTTGGGTGTCATATGTCAAAGCATATCCTGATACTCATTTTCCCCCTTATTTTAAGGGGAGTGATAGGAATAAGTTAACAAACTTGGTCAACCACACGCACAAGATACCCAGGACTACCCTCCAGTTTGATCACACCTCATTTCCATATATGAATATGAAGCCCATGGAATGGTGATAAATTCATCTCTAAAGGAGCAGACAATTAGACAATGACAAACCTATGCTAGAGTCAAAATTGCAAAGCTGATTACACAAGCACCTTATGATTTGGAGTATAAAACATAATGATCTAACGGACCAGTCAGTGTCTGCATCTAGAACCAACTATGAAGAACAAAGTTGTACTTGGTTTAAAAAAATTCACATCACAAATTCTAAATGGAAACCCAAAAATTTCTTCTCGACCGTGTGTACATACAAGTATCCGATACAAAGTACTGACCTAGGTTTGTAGTAAACAGTGAACATAGTTCCTGTAGAAATGGCATGCCATGCAGTAGCAAGGACACCAAGATGCATGCTGTGACTAGATATGACTGATGGTGAAACATTGCCTTGCTGTTTCATAGCTCGCCTGACACCAACACGAAGTTCCCCATTTTCGCCCCTGTATTACACACTTCAGTGATGCTTGGGTTTTGACGCCACATAAACCATAGAAAAATAATTCAATATAGCCACCTCAGGAATATAAATGCATCCCCAGCGACAAGTCTTTTGGAGCTCACAAAAACACTCCAACCACTTTGCAGTAGGTGCCTCCTTGGCTGGCCTGGCAATATCGTACCGGATGAATAGGGATAACCATGATGAGAGGATCAACAAATTCGATTTAATGGCTGATAAAATATTGATGCCACGATAAACCAAAACTTGGAACAATTTCCCAGCACATTCACATAGGGGGTGAGGATTATAAGCTTAAATAACATAAATATTGACCTTAGCATTCATGTCAAACATAGTTTCGAGCTGCTAGGGCCATGATAGCCAAGAATCAAAGTCATCAATTCGTACCCCGGAAAATATGCCGAAAACGCCATTCATTCCCATGCAAATCCTTGGCGGCTAGTTCTTGTGTAGGAGGTTGCTTGGACATGTCCTGTGAAAGTGACGGCAAAAGCAATTAATTAGAGAGCGTGCACGGATTATTTGGAAGGAAATAAGTTCAGGCTCTCATATCATGAGCAGGTCGACATCCTCACCAGGGACGGAAGGCATTCATCCGCGTGACGTCTCAACACTGAGAATCCACCATGCGTGCTGGTGTCAGAGGCAGTCAAGGTCTTGCAGAAAGAATGCACCTTAAATCTCGGAGGAGGCGGAGGAGGAGGTTCCTTGTCCAGGGAGTTCTCATCTTGCTGAAATTGAAGAAGCAGCTCGAATATTAGGACGAATATACTCGAAATTGTGCCTATCGAAACAAGGAAGCATCATTTACGTTTGCCTCGGGAAGCAAGGTTATTTGCGCAAACACCTCATCAGTGTCTGGTTCAGCCTGCAGAGGCCAAGAGATGAAATAAGCGAACGGGAAAAGAAAGCAGTCGAGCAAGCTGAAGCTGAAGGTGAAGGGAAATCGCCAGAAGGGGATTGGGAATTGGAAAAGGGGCGGATGATGGATACCGACCTTCAATTGGACGTTGATGACACGACAAAGGATCTTCGAGGGAAGATCATAGAGGGGCATCTGCTGATTGGCGAACTGATTGGTGGAGGCCTCGACCTAAAACCAAACTCAGAAAGCAAAACAGCATCAGTCGAGTTGGTCATTTAACTGCAACATCTAACCAAAGAAGGACTCCACTTGGGCGCACGCAATCAGAGGGAAGGGGGGAGGTAAATAACCTGCTCGATGTGGCCCTGGGGAAAATAGAAAACACGCTCGCCTTGACGAGGGACGGCGACGAGAGGACCAGCGCAGGCTTGCCAGAGCTCATGGTAAAGCGCAGTTTCAGCATCTGCCAAGTGCAGGAACACGCACGACTCTGTGATCAGTTCAGATCTCGAGCAGCAGTAGTAACCCTCGACCTCGCCGGACAAAAAAAAAAAACAGGGGGGGGGGGTTGGGAAAAAGAGGAATTACCAGGTCGGCCCTCTACCGACGCCATTTCTCTATGGTGCAGGCACAGATCTCGCATGTCCCGCCAAAACGATAGGTCAGACACGACGGTAGGAACACTCGGTAGCTGCTTCACACTCAGGCCCCGCTCAATCCATGAGCAGAGAGGCGGCTCCAATCCAAAAGATGAGGGTGGAGCGAAGGAGAAGAAGGAGGAGGAGTCCTCTAGCTATAAGGGAGGAATGGGAGGTGGGACTGGAGGGTATCGGACCGAACGGGAGGGGAAGGGGCGTGTGCTCGGAGCTCCTCGTCGTCCTCAGGAGCAGAAAACCAGCTATTTCGACTGGAACCCACGGGCGAAAGGAAGAGAGGAGAAGGAAAACACAAGAGAGCTGTGAAATTAGCTGGGAAGGCGATTCGTTCCCTCGAGAATTATTGCCACGGGGGGGTGGGAGAATTTACGAGTGGGGGGAGGACTTCGAACCCCTTGAGAGGGAGGGGGAGACATGAAGGGTCTTCTCTGCTTTTTTGCGCAGGAGGTTGCTTGCGGTTGCAGATGCCCACAAAGTAAAAGAGAACCCAAAGCCAAAGATCTGTGTGTGTGTGTGAGTTCGGGTGAGACTCGGGGGCGCAATTATCCCAGCCGCGGTCAATTCCTCAACTACCCCCACGCCCCGGCCCCTGGTGACCGACATTCACCGGTCAGGGTTGCTTTATAGGACCGGCTGCTGACGGTGGAAAGCCAAAGGTTGCATGTCGGGGAATGGCTGGCCCTGGGGCACCCAGATATACCGGGTGTGGGGGAAATTGGGGTGGGTCCCTCCCTCGTTTTGTCGTGGAAGTAACAGGCAGGTTTGGGTGTGGTTGGGACTCCTAAACCGGGGTTACTCTTCCCTCCTTCCTCCTCGTTTGTTACTCAGGATCTCTGTAAACCCAGGTACGGTTCACCTTTTAATGAGTCAGGATATATCAAAAGGCCCATCGTCATCACGACCTTATGTTTCGACCAAAAAAAAAAAAATCACGACCTTATGTTAAAAAAAGATGACAATATGTCATGCATTAATATGCGACTAATATATATATATATATATATATATATGCCTCGTGCATGGTTACTAGCTAGAGAACTTCCATTCGATTCACGACCTCAACGGTACGTTGCCCATCATGCGAAACTATTAATATGCGATGGATAACATGGATGGCTGCACCATCATGACATGTGCAGCGCATGCGTGAGTTTTATCAACAAAAAGAGAGAAAAGAAAAGGAAGAGCGACTTGACTTGTCCATATGACATGTCCTCCGTGCGATGGGATGGCCCGACCACTGTAGCGAGGAAAAATCCCCACCATAAAAAAACAAGAGATATTTTAGCAGGGGAAGAGGGCATGGGCGAGAAAGACAAAAGAGGCGAAAGAGGTACGACGGAGCGCATGTGAAGGTGCCGGGCCAAATGACATCTCCCGAAAACGGAAGGAAGCAAAACCAAAAATGGGGGCGGTCGAGTCCAGAGGGCCATAAAGCGGAAGCCATTTGTGTGCCTACAAGGAGAATCTGAGTGCGAGCACGCCTTGCCCTTTTACTGCTTTTAGCATTTCACTAGCCCCAAAGAGGTTGACAGAAACAAGAGAGAGGGGTGGACCACGACGATGAAGAAGAAGGTCCCCGAAACCTCAATTCACAATTCACAAGAGCCCCAAGAGGGGACTGGCACGGGACTGATCTGGGGATGGCGCTGTAGCGGTTGACTTGACTGGCAGACGACGGTACCAGGGATTCGCTCAGTAAAATCCTCTATCATAAACAACAGGGGAACCACTGCACTACTTAGGCACCAAATCAATAGATAACTAAGGAAAAATGGCTTTCGGTAGGAACCGGCGTAATAAGGTAAAGATTGCTGCGTGTGCTCGCGCGCTGGGTGTCCCCTGTTTAGCTTACACTAATCCGATGTTACGGACGCTCTCTCTTTTTCCTTTGGCTCCTCTCTCTCTCTCTTCCCCCTCCCCAAAAACACTCAATGCCCCACCAAAAAACATCCTTTCCTAGTTAACCCAAACGCAACTCCACATCATAGTTACCTGACATTTCGACTCACGTATATCACTACAAAAAAGAAAATTGATAGAAAATGATTGATTTTCAAGTTATTTAGTACCCAATATAATGACAAAGTATGTTCCATTCCTTTCAACTGTGCCCCGACTTTACTTTTGACTTTAGCATATTTTGACAACTCAAATGAAAAAAATTTCTTTAATAATCTTTCTCTTTAAGCCGCAACTTATTAATAGCTTACCCAAATGTGTCGTTGCATCATTTAAGAAGAAAAGTCAATCAGTTTCACTAACCATAACTCCTTCCTCGCGAATTTTTCAAATTTGATTTTGCAGTCTCCCTCTTCCAATCCCCACCACGCGCACGAGCACATGTAAAAATACAAGCCTGCATGCGACACATAGGATATATTTAAAAAAAAAAAAAAACAGAGTCAGAAAGATAATGAAGAAAATGAAAGGGTGCGTCCTTTGACAAGTCACGGTTGGCGAAGGCTCTCTCACACAAGCAATGCAACTTAAAAGTCATGGTAAAGACCAGACACAGTAAGAGAAGCTAACGCATTAAATGGTGATCAATTCATCCCCCAAATCAGTCCCGGTCAATCCAAGAGCTCCACATCTTCTTGAATCTCGACCTGCTCCTAAGTGCCTCCTTTCTCACGTACCCAAATAGGAGCTCAAAATAAATAATTGGATAACAGTTTTTAACTATAAGAATAATGTTAGTAATAGATCATAAAAAATTAAATGACAAGTAATTATAAATTATTCTAGGGTTTAAGAGTGAGCATATCGAATCGCTCGGACCGGTTGATTTGATTCAGTTCCCGAAGGCATTGATCTAATTCCTAGTTTCGGGGAGAAATCAAATTGGATCGGACTGACTTTTTTTTAAAATATATATTTTTGTTTCTTATAGATAGCAAAAAAAACCTTAAAATAATAACAACTCTAGTATTTGTTTTAATTTTTTTCTTTTGCTAAATGATCGGTTCCATTGGATCCAATCCGATCCTCGGTCTCGAAAATTAGAAACACATCCTCCCGGTCCGGTTTCCAATCTAAAAAATTGGGAATCGGTCCGATTCTCGATTCCTAAGTGGGACCGGACTAGATCGGGAGCTGATCACCCCCTAGTGGAGTCTATTTTTCTCGAGAATTTGTGGTTCACGATAAATAATTATTCTCACGGTAGACCAAAAACTGTTATGCTAACAAAACTCTTTAATTATCCTACCGTCCCTCCTCTTCGAGGACAGCTTGAGTAGTTCTACCAAACAAGTTCAATTTAAAAGATTAGGAGCCATCATAACGTTCATCATTCGTGCAGTTTGGACTAAAACGCCCAATTAAGACAGCTTTGTCCATGTCAAACCACCTGAAGATAAGCTTTTGTATTCCTTAGAGAGGGCCAGGATATGTACTGGATTGAACGTTATATAATTTTCAATGCAATTAAATACTTGCCCGTCATTTTTAAAATGACTTGTGTGTACTCTCTTCTCTTCGCTTTCCCCGACCGAATTGTAGAAACCAGCCAACACCCCATTATCTATACGTGTCTCAAGATTTGTGATCAGACCCTTTGAGTGGACCGTCCACCAATACATTTTAATTTGTCTATCTTGGTCAACTCCAAAACATGATGGTGTTGGAGAGAGCAAATGAATATCAAACATTATCTCGATCGTGGTCGATCCGGGAATTTTGCCAATTCCATACTTGCGGGGTCGTGGGGGCAGGAGGAGAGCTTCCTCAATCCCAGCAACGCAACATAATTGTTAAATTGCCATAGGTCAAAGAGAGACGCCCCATGACATCACCTAACATTGCACTTCGAATTCAAACGCCATCACCGCCCCTATCCATTTGCTTAATTAAATCCACACGTTAGATCAATCAATCTGGGTATCCCCTTAGTCTGCTCCATACATACATACATCAAGTAATTAATTCTCCATTATATGATTATTTTTGGCGTTTAGATGGCTTCCACCTTCTTCTCATATGTAGCTTTAGGTTACGCTAATCGATCTCTCATTATCTTTCCATGTCAATCATTGACTTGTTTTTTCTACGCAATCCCTAATACCGGGTCGTACATAAGTTGGAATAGCTTATTATATAAATATGCATGATCACGTCATGTTTTAAATTATCTTCAATTTGAATGAGATGTATAAAATATATATGAAAGGAGGGTTTTGGGGTGAACATGTGTCACTCACTCGAGATCTCCTTTCACCCTCACTTTGTTTTCACAATTCATCTAATCTTTTCCTTTTGGTTTATTTCTTCTATAAAATAGCAATTCTAATCACTCCTATTAACATAATTACAAGCCAAACTTCATATTGTTCATATTCGTAGTTGTTGTTCTAGATTTTCACTATTTCTCAATAATAGAGGTTTTTTTATGAAAAGTTGTCAAATGTTATTTCAATCTTTAAAAGTCACGTGGTTTTGTGATTCTCTTTAAACATGTTTTCTTAAACTTAGGCCTGCACTATTTCCACCTCTTATTGACTCCACATATTCTTTTTACATTAATTGACTCCATTAACCATTGCGGGAGTTACTTTTTGTTTAAGATTTTTTTTGCATTTTTCTTTTTTCTTTTATTTCAATTTTACTAGAGACAAAAGTACACATACTTACCACCCACCTGGGTGGCGCCGATGGCTTGAGCTCCCTTCCTCTCATGCAAAGGTCGGGGTTCAAAACCCACTGGTTGTCATAGGGGTGACTTAACCTGGTCGTCGTGCAAGTGGTGGTGGCTAAGACTTTCCGCCCCCTGCGGTTTACTCCCTACTGTTTGTCGGCGGGGTGTGGGGTTCCCTGGGTTACAAAAAAAAAAAAAGTACACATACTCTTCTCAAACAACATTTATTAAAGTTAAATATGGACTCCACTTTTGATTTAAGATTAATGCTTGCATTCTTTTCTTCTTTTTTGGGTTTTTCCTCTTCTTTCTCCGTTTGGAACAAAAATGGCGTACTTCCTTTCCAAGAAATAATTTTTTTTGGCGCTACCTAATTATTGTGTTTTCGATAAAAAAGACTAATTATTTTGTTAATTGTAAACATATACTTTTTATTTGGGAAACTGCTATTCAAAAAATAACTTCAATACAAGTAAGAGGATAATCTGTGTGTATATCGTGTCTAATGACTACATCAACCACAATATTCAATCTTCAAGTAAATTCTCATTAAATATTACCAAAAATTCAAAATCCAAAAATTCACTAATATCAAGATAATTTATAGAAATAAAGTAAATAATTAGCAAATAAAACTAACACTTCTTTACTCCAATTTATGATTAGTGCTTGCTTAGATTATAATAATGGAGAATAAGTTCAAAAGAAGACAAACATGAAGGAAACGTTGAAGAAGTGGCTAGGTTGAAAAAAATTGTTTGAAATGAATGTTGGTAAGTTTTTCTTTTAGTAAAATTGAAAAAAGAAGAAGAAAAAACGTAAGAAATAATTTTAAATTAAAAGTGGGAAATGTGATAGGGTTTTCATGAGCTAATAAGGGATGGAAATAGTGAGAGCTTAAATTTGTTGCATAAAATAAATTATATGCTTGGTTTTGTATACTACCAAACCAAACCATTACTTACCAAATGGACTGGGATACTTAAATAATGAGTTATCGTTAGGATTTCAAAAATGACTTTAGATATTAACAATTGTTTATCTTTGTGTTAAATTTGAAGTGTTCGGTACAATATAAATATTCAATATCATGCATATGATTAATATGTATTTGAGAAATTAAATGACAAATATTAATTCAAAACTTCACCGATAATAAGATAACTGTATTGAAAAGATGTCACGAAAATGCTAACCATTCCTCACAGATATTAAGCCCTCCTGCACACACACGTACAATTTTTTTCCCCATTTTAACCTAATAGTAATAGGTGATCTACTGACTTTCTTTTATTACTCGGGACTGCATTATTGATCAACTTAGCCAAGACCCATGTGCTCTTATTATTTCATTCATTCTCCTAAACAAACCTTTCTTTGACATAGTAAGAACTATGCAAGAGCTTTGTTTGCATGGGACGTTATATTGTCCTACACCCAGTATGTAGCTTTTTACTCATTCGCCTTCTTCTAAGTTTTCCTGATCGATTAATGTTATATAGTTTAGTTTTTGGGATGATTTAGTTTGCCCAAAGTCAAATTTCTTCAAATCAAATTATCAATGTCAACACACATGAATCCCAACAACATGATTGGTCTCTGAACTGTGCCAATTCTTAAGATCATTGATCATGAGGAGAGCTCTCAAACTGGAACTCGAACGTTTATTGAGGAACATGGCAGCATGTGCCTCGATCCAAATCGGGCTTACATACTACGATTTGCACCTCCCTAAGAGCAAGAGAGATATTGCTCGTGCAAAGCGGGAATGGGATTTCGCAAAACTAGATCAAAACTGCTAACTCGGCCAGGCATATCCGAGCGAATCCAGAGTAGGACACGATCATCGAGGATTCCAAGGCCCAAGGCCCAAGGCCCAAGGCCCAAGGCCCAAGGCCCAAGGCCCAAGGCCCAAGGCCCATGTTGATGGGGCCGTGCGGAATGCCACCCATCAGCCGTCGTCTCCATCTTCTCTTCCGTCTCCCTCCCTCTCCCGGTCGCTGCTGCAGTTCCTCCAAGTTCAGTGGCGATCCTCGAACGCAGCAGAGGGGCACCCGCATATTCGAAGGATCGAACTCGTCATTGGGGCCCATGTCAATGTCAAGACTCGCTCGCGATCGCATTCGCCTCAAGCACGTCCGATCGCTTTCCAACTCCCCAAGCCCCTCCTCGCATTCGCAGCTCAACCAACGGACGGCGGGCGAGATCGCCGCCATCCTCAACCACCATGACTGGGAGCTCCTCCTTCGTTCCTCCGACCTTCCCCAGAAGCTCAACCCCGACGTGGTGCTCTCCCTGCTTCGCGACAACAAGGTACGCGACCCCAAACGCCTCCTCAGCTTCTTCCGCTGGTCCGATTCCTTTCTGGGTGCGCCTCAGCACTTGCATTCCTTCTCGATTCTTGCCGTCATTCTCTGCAATTCCATGCTTTTTCCTCTCGCCCATGGCGTCGCCGACCGAATGATCGATACTGGTTCGCCAGTTTCCCAGATATTAGACTCTTTGCTTTGGAGCCACCGTCATTTCAGTAGGGGTGATGATGTTGCGGTTTTTGAGATTGCCATCACTGTTTACAAAAGGAGAGGGCTTCTGGGCGAAGCTTGCTCTGTGTTTTTCGGTGCCAAGGAGGGTGGCCTCGTGCCTAGTTTAGTGTGTTGCAATACGCTCCTCAAGGATTTGTGCAAGGCCAATAGAATGCCCCTGTTTTGGAAGGTTTATGGAGGCATGTTGGAGGCCGGTGTTGTTCCTGACGCTTACACCTATACTAGTCTCATCACTGCTTACTTCAAGGTGGATGATGCTGAGGGCGCTAAAAGGTGCTTTCTGACATGAAGAAGAAGGGATGTGCCCCCAATTTAGTTACATTCAATGTAATGATCGGAGGACTGTGCAGATCTGGGCTCCTAGACGACGCTTTAAGTTTGCTCAAGGCAATGCCTGGCCAGGGTTTTATGCCTGATCGATATACTTACACCATACTCATTGATGGCTTTTGTAAGCACAGGAGGTCAAGAGAGGCAAAAAGATTACTTGATGAAATGTTCGATATCAGATTAAATCCTGAACAAATTACCTACACAGCGTTGCTGGATGGGTTCATGAAAGAAGGTGATGTTGATGAGGCTTTCAGAATCAAAGATTTGATGGTTAACCGTGGTCTCAAGCTGAAGGCTCCCACATACAACGCACTCATCGCTGGCCTTTGTAGGATTGGTGACGTGGAGAAGGCAAACGCTCTGCTTGAAGAGATGACTGTCGTGGGCACAAGCCCTGACACTCAGACCTATAATCCACTCATAGAGGAATACTGTAGGAAGCAAAACATGGTTAAGACTCGTGAGATGTTGATTAAGATGAAAAGTAGAAACTTGATACCCTCAGTTTACACCTATGCCGTGATAATAAAGGGCCTATGCCTCAGTGGACATCTCCAAGCGGCCAACAGCCTTTTGGATGAGATGATTGGTGCAAATGTAAAACCAAATGCAATTATTTACACGACTCTAATCAAGGGCCACATTGAACAAAATAAACTTGAACATGCAAAGAGAATTTTTGAGGAAATGAAGGGGAGAGGGATTTTACCTGATGTTTTTTGTTATAACTCTCTTATCATGGGGCTCTGCAAAGCCAACAAGATGGAAGAAGCAAGGCTATACTTAGTTGAAATGTTGGAGAAGGGGTTCAAGCCTAATGAATATACTTATGGGGCTTTTGTTAGTGGGTATTGTAAGGCAGGGGATATGCTGGCAGCTGGCAGATTCTTCATGGAGATGATAGACTGTGGTGTAGTGCCAAATGGTGTCATCTGCACCACTCTTATCGATGGTCATTGTAAAGGTGGTGACATTGGAGAAGCATTCACAATTGTTAAGGTCATGCTTGAGAGGCAAGTGCTGCCGGATGTACAGATTTACGGACTGTTGATCCAAGGACTTTCAAAGAACGGGAAACTAAAAGAAGCAATGGAAGTTTTTTCTGAACTCCAGGGAAAGGGCGCAGTGGCTGATATTTTTATTTATAATTCTGTTATATCATGTTTGTCTAAACTGGGTAAACTAGCAGATGCTTTTCAACTCCTCGAGGAGATGGGTCAAAGATGTGTCAATCCTAACATTGTCACTTACAATGCTTTGATTAATGGTCTTTGTAAGTTAGGAGATGTTCATGGAGCTAGGAAGCTGTTTGATGGAATTTCAACTAGAGGCTTGGCTCCTAATAAAGTGACCTATGCTACAATCATAGATGGATATTGTAAATCTGGCAATTTAGGTGAGGCATTCCATTTGTTTGATGAGATGCTATCCGTGGGAGTTCAACCTGATAGCTTTGTTTATTCTGCCCTTATCGATGGTTGCTTCAAAGAAGGCAATGTAGAGAAGGCTCTTTCTTTGTTTAATGATATGGTGAACAAAGGCTTTGCATCTACTGTTTCTTTCAATACTGTAATTGATGGCTTCTGCAAGTTGGGAAAGCTGAATGAAGCTGAGAATTTGGTGGAAGCTATGGTTGATAAGCACATTGCACCTAATCATGTGACCTATACCATTCTCATTGATTATTTTTGTAAGGCAGGAATGTTAAATAAAGCAGAGGATCTCTTCGTCAAGATGCAACAGCAGAATCTGACACCAAATGTTGTGACTTATACTTCGCTAATAAATGGTCAGAGCAGAGCTGGGAATAGGCTCAAAGCATTTGCTGCTTTTGAGGAGATGGTGAGCCGAGGGATTGAGCCTGATGAAGTAATCTACTCGGTAATGGTTGATGCTTATTGCAAGGAAGGTGACTTGATAAAAGCTATTGAGCTTGTTGATGACTTGCTTGTCAAGGGCTTTTCCATGAGTGAAGATGTCTATAATGATCTTCTGGCTACATTGTGTAAAAAAATAAGTTTTCTGGAAATTCTGACGGCACTCGATAAGATAGGAGAGCGCAAGCCTAAGTTAAGTGTGACTACATGTAGTACATTAGTCCATGGATTTGCCAAAGCTGGAAGTATTGAAAAAGCACAAAAGATTCTGGAAAGTGCAGTTCGGCTTGGATGGTTACCAGTTTCCACTGTTTTAAGTGATTTTTGTAATGGTCAAATTGGTAGCCACAAGAATGACTGGGGGAATTTCTTAAAAGAAGAAGAGATGAAAGTTGCTTCTCAGGCTTCAACTTGATATGATGAACTTTATAAGTTTCAAGTAATTCTCCACTCAATGGCAAATTCTTGATGGCTTTTGCTGGGTTAAGAAGGCCCTGGATATGCATGTCGTGGCTCTTTGAGATGGTTATTGTTTATTACATGCGGCATTCTTCCTTTGAGAACAGCAAGAAATTTTGGAACTGAAATGACATAATAATGTCCAGGAGGTAATATCTTGCATCCTGCCTGAATAATAATTCGGTTAGAATACATCCTCAGCAATGGTGTAACTAATCCTTTCATTCACGTTTTGTTTAGGAGTATGCACATCCCTTCCCAATTATATACTATACAAATGTTCTGATGTCCTGGTACTAGTCATAAGGGTTGCCAGTGGAGTTCTTATCTTCATACTGGTTCCAAACTTTAAGGTCAGTCATATAATTGCAAATGAAGGATAGGGAAGGACCTGTAATATGATTTTTTTCCAGAATTGTCTAGTGCAAAAACTTCAACTAATATTTATGAACACATCTGCTTGGATTTTTTTAGGCTGTAGTTGTGCATTTGACTAGCTTATAGGCTTTTGTTAAGGATAGCTATCTGTATGCCGAAGCCAAGTGCCATATCCACAATTGTTCATAGTGAAAAAAATTACTAACTTAAACTGTACATAATGATTTTTTGCTTGCATCAGCTTTTCTCTTGGGTTGTCTTCAGATCGCTCATCCAGTTCAAATTGGTGTTCTGTTTTCTAGTCTATATGTATTACTGGGTTCCAAATTGTTGGTACTGTCGGCATCACTTTAATTAAAATCTTTCATTTGCAGTGAGTAATGGAAGGGAACGGGAGAGATTGACTTGGTTTCAACTTTCACTCAAATGTGATATGATTCCATCTGGTTGATTTTCATGACCGCAATTGTCAAAGAGAAGTGTTTTCATTGACTTGGAAGACATTAGGACTCACTTGCAGTGGAATTGGAAATAACATTAGAGGAGGTCTTAGCGGCAGTAGATGTGGAAACAACGGATATACTGGTAAGCTTGTGATAATGTGGGTTCACTCAATGGTTGCTGTCAGTTTAGCACTACAGCCATTTCATTTGTGTCCCAAAAGCAATTGTTATTTCTCGAGATTTAACTACATTCCTTTGCTCCCAATTTACAACCATGCTCAAGTTGGTATAACTATGCCATCCTGTTGATTGTAATCAAGGCGCTAGATTAATGTCCATATGGTAATTTTTACAATTTTTATATAAATTGTAAAAATGCGTGTCTTTTGGCATAAGAGCATAGCGGCAACATCTCCAGATGATATGATGACATTTCATCATCTTGATAAAATGGTCATGATATCTTTTTTATTTTTGACATGAGAAGGGGAAGAAATGGTGTGGCATATATCCTAAGTGCAAGAAATAGCTTCTTTGATGCACCTGTGTTCGTTTAAATTAGTCCATCTTGCTGTGACTTATCTATCTCAAACAGAGAAAGACGCTTCAAGCAGCCTCTCCGAGTTTTTGGTGAATAGTGAGTACTATGTTGAATTCTTCTGGTGGAACATTAATTGTTTCCATCTTATCACCCATGAACAATCATGATTAACAGTCAGTAGAAAGTCCGAAGAATTGTGAGCTGTAACTGATTGTTGGGCATTGCGTGCATAATGCAGACCAATCAGCATAGCTCTTGAACTACCCTAGGGCTTTGATTATTAACTTTGCAAGCACTCTTATGGTATGTCTGGTAGAAAGGACAGAATAAATAAAGTTATTATATTGGCATATCAGCAAGAGCTCTATAAATATCAAATGGGCAAAGCTCTTTGTGCAGTTGTCAAATGCACAGTTTGAGCACCAACATATAAAGCTTGTGGATCACCCAAGATGTGGGTTTTGCATAACTTATCGGTTATACAGTATAGATCACGAAGTACAGCCCCCCGTGATTTTTTTTTTTTATGATGTTTGGAACAACATAATGTTTCCAGTCCAATGTTTTGTTTTGGTTCTTGAATTTACTATAATTTGATGGAATTTGAAGGGGGTGCTCTATATATATTGATGATGAGGTAGCTTTTTCTTTAGGAGGGAGTACCAAATTCAAAAGAAAATGTATATACCAACCCCATAACAACAAAAGAGCTTCCAAAAGATAGGAGAGAATGAAGGCTGCCATGTCAAACATTTTTAGCTCTTAATGGGTTTTGTGAATATGTAGGCCAGTTTATCCTTGATCCATCACTTGCACCCAGTTACAATATATCCTAGCTCATGTAAGATAGCATAGATGGTAATGCCTATATGGTTTGGGGCTAAATATGATGCTTTCTTAACCTAGAAGTGTTGGTTGTGGAATGTTATGTCTATTCCAACTAGATGAGACCTGTTGTGTTTGGGATTGATTGGTGAAATGCAACAGTGTCCTGCCGGTAGACAGGAAGAGTCATTCCACTGAGAAGACCTGCTTGTGCGATGGAATTTGCAGGGGATTGAAAATTAAAACCGGAGAAGAGAGAAAGAGGAATAGAGATTGGGTAAGATGTCTGATTTTTTCCCCATACAACATATACCTTCTACTTTCAAACTGAAGTGAGGTGAATACCCCATTGCACGTGTACCATTCAGGATGGCCTTCTAGACTGTTAAACTGCATGATTATCAATTGTCCGACGAAAAATTCTTTGGACTCACATTTGCACTGCATTTCTTACGTTTGAGTTGCCCTTAAGAGCCAAAGTTTATAACAAAGGTGCGGATCTCCATGGGTGCAAGCTCCACCACAAGTTCTATAGGATCTACAGGACCTCCCCTGACTGGATTGGCTCCTTCAGGAGAGCCTTCTACTCTCCACACCAGTCTTCTTTTCAGCATATCCGCTTTTTCTTGGTTTGCAGATAAATTAAGGTCCACTATTCTGTTTATCTGAATCATTGTACGAGAAGATAACACGAGACAAATCACTTAAGTGACTGACAACGATACAACTGTGAACTGTTGTAGTTTATTCAGCAAGTTACCTTCTTATCTGGAAAGAGTTTCTTCAATTCAACACTGGCCATAACTGAGAGATCCTTGTCCTCTCCAATCTTGAGTTTAAAGTACCACAGCAAGGTTACTATCTTCAAGAAATATTAAGAACATTTGAATAATTTTTTGCAACGATCTAAATAAAGTAAGAACCTCATATAAGTGTGCCAATCTAAGGAGAACATTCCCATCTTCTAGCTCCTACAGTGGTTGAGGAAACAGAACAAGGATTCAGCAAAAGAAGGGAGATACTCTTTGTTCCATCATTTGTTTTTAAGTGCCAATGTCAGGCTTAAACATAGAAATTTTTGATCAAAATATCTAGAAGAACTGCAAATAAAATATTAAAACACACTATGTGTGCCTTTCCGAAAAATAAACATAGAATGAGATTCATAACCTGGAGGGTTATCAGGGCAATATTGTCAGGTAAGGTGTAAGAAGAAGCTAATGCTGAAAAAGTTGGTATATAGGAGTGTGCCCGATCATTTCCTTCCTGCAGAACGATAATGAGCTAATAAATGAATTTTCTCTGGAGTGATGACAAGAGAAATGAAGACATTACTCTTTCACCTGCTCTGTAAAGGCTAGTAGAAGCGGAGAATATATCTCCTGTCCAAATGTTCTACGCCATTTAGCACCCTTGCCTGAAGGATCAATTCTCAGGTAGTACTTCCCCATGATCTGCAAGTTACATCTTGCAATGCGTAAATAGAACCTGTTTTAGACTGAAGACCATAGAATAGAACCTGTAACCACTTACAGTGAGTCCCCTGCAATCATCAATGACACAGAGTGTTTCATTTAGCGCCTCGGCGATGCCTTTGTCATCATCTTGAAGTAACCTCCTGTATGATCAAAACTTATGTCAAATCTCTAAGTGATATACTGGAATATGGCATTTATCATTGTTTATTGAGGTACAAAGCAAAAGGGATAAAAGAAACCTGTGGAGCATAAGTTCCAATTGCCCATCAATGATGCTTGAACCTCCCACAGGTCGGTCGACTAGAACTGAGGGCTCTGCATTGTCATCTCGAATGTACAGGCCAAGATTTATCTGAAAGGATTATACTAGGATGATTGGCACTAGAGTTCACTGCAATGAAATATTTTTACTTTCACATTGATCTTTATGTAATTCAAAGAGTTTATAAGGAAACAGAGACTAAAACAGTAATTTAGCGTGATTGGAAATTTTCTAGTCGTGATGTTAGAAAAAAAAATCTGTTTTTTTCCATTTTAAACAAAGTCTTTAGTGAAAGCTACTTCCAATCAAGCTTGAATTGATCTATTTCTGTCGCATCCTGACACGGGCCTGTTTCATGACTCATTGCTAGAAAACTTCTCTTCCGCCACTAATTCATGCAAAAAATAACCTTATAGGTTATCAACTTGTTTAATAATATTTACAGCTATGGAATTGACAGCGTCCATGTAAGCTAGACAAAAGGAATGCCAGCATCTGGGATTATTTCAATTGTGGACTGAAAGGGAAAAAAAAAATAAAGTGGATTTTTCTTATTATCCTGGGCAGGCGAAATGCATTTCAATTGTAACTTAATGGAAAATGGTAAATACCTTGATATTATCCAATGATGTCACAAAAAGCATCTAAGGGATGCTAAACTTTTTGCCACTCGGTTGAATGTAAGCTACGGGTAGACTGACTATATATGAATAAGAATTACATTTTTGTTCCCTGTCTTCACTGTGGTTATTTGTACCCTGTTAAGATATTATATCAGCTCTGTGTCCTATTAATTAAATTGGAATTTCTCGAAAGTTACTTCGCAATGCAATTCACACGAGTTTAGTCTGCTGCAGAAACCATGAAAGCCATCCGAGTCGAGGTCAGCACCTCAAGTCTTCCTCTCCATTTATTAGCAGACAAGTTTTTGCATCCGGATTATATTCAACTAGGCAGGAAGGAAAACGTACGGGCAAAGACTGAGCAATTAATACACAGTGTGGATAAGATGGTTGTGCAATATGACAAGAACATACAGGGTAATAATTTCCTGCAACTGGTTGATTAACCTTCAAATCCCAATTTTCTCTGTAATTTCGAATCTGCAAGAAAATTTTTCTTAAATTATCTAAACAACTGAACGTACAATCAAAATCTTTACCAACAATGCACCATGGCACAAATGACAGGAGAAGAAGAAATAAGCACCAAAAATAACAAAGGGATATATAATTGTACTTTAGGACATAAAGTTGGCTGTTGGAGCAACTCCATGACTTACCCTTTTTAGGAAATCACGACCATTAGAATCAGTATAGAAGGTCTTATTGTTGTTTATGGTAGTTCTAATCTGAGTGACAACCTCTTTGCCGATATCATCATCAATTGGGATAGGCCCTACCTACAAGCATAACATAGCTCCAGCAGAAATTAAATAAGGTTATTACATAGTGTTTCGTAGTGTTCATCTTGATGATGCTAGACGATAAGATCGACAACTTACAGTGAACTCAACCTCAACATGCTCTTTTTTCTTGTAAACTCTTATTATCTGCAATATGGGACAAATTCTCAAGTTACCACAAACCACAGTTCTATCTTGCATTCCAAATCCAGGCAGTTTTCAAAATTGTGACATTTTCTGATATGAACCCTCTTTTAAGACAGTCCTTTTGTGATGCACGATGCTATCAAAAGAAAGGACTTGCTGAAATACTCAGAAGATAGAATCATCAATCGCATAGTTCAATTGCCAAAGACAAAAAATATCGTATTACCAAGTGACATTGACAACCGGCAGTCATGGTTAACTTGCTATTGATTTAAGAAATCATGTGTATGATTCTGAAAAGAAATGTCTTAACATAAATAAGCTAGACTAGGATGCTAGATTTGTTATCTTGAATAAAGAGCATATGGACATATATGCATACCTGATGCCGACTAACTCAAATGATAAAAGGATACCTAGTCATTTTCTAAAAGATCGAGGTTATGAGGTTAGCCCAACTGCCCTAGTGTTTCGCATGAAATTGACCCATGAAATGCTTCTAGACTTTTTCGTCATGAATAAAATTCTTGTATGGTGATGATGTTTAGGCCCTCGTTTTCCTTTTCATTCCACATGGTGACTGCGTGATGCTTATCATGCATGGTGATGGCATGGCAGGTAGCAAACGTTACCTAGATTATCTTTAAAGAGGATCTTGAGATTCAACATCCTTTGTTTCGCACAAGCATTTTTGGCAAAAAACTTTAAGCTGTTAGGAAGCAAGACCATAACGCAAATCTAGCTTATTTCTAAACTTTTAGGTATTTAAGATGCATAACCGAACAAAGAGTTTCTATGCATGTACTTTGCTATCCTGAAAACCTTCCCATGCCTTCCCATAGAAGTCTTCCGCAGTAGCAAGTAGCATCAACTTATCAAGTACACTGAAGAATCTTAATAGGGCAATGATCTGAACTAGGAGAAGAAGAAAATATACTGCATTTGAATTTTAATAGGCATATTAACTGAAAAGCCATGTACAGAATATAAGAAAATGAGAAGGACAGCTGGAAAACTAAAAAGTTCTCCCAATACTACTTTATGAACATCTGTAGTGCCCTAACTCTTTTGGATTCCAATATCATCATTTTCCTTTTTAGTTCAGTCAAGACCCCATGATTAAGTTCTCAACATCAACAAACTAAGATTTTGGACAGTTATCTTACCTAAGAGAACAATGCACATGTATGTAGCTTTTCACTATATTGGGGACTTCATCAATGGAAATGCAATCTGAGAGTTACTGCTGATTCTGCTCACCAGGCAAATACACAAATTCTATGTGCTGCTTGTTTCATCAATTTCATCATCAGTTGAACATCATTGTGGTTCAATATGGACATAATGTCAGATACATTGGGACTCTGTTGATCCACGTGTGAGTTTCACACTCACAGTTGTCGATAAACATAGTTTATTATGATTGACTTTAATGACCTAAAACCTCTAAAAGCTTAATCAATATAAGGATCATGATGAAATAGTTTGATTTAGTGTCATGAATGCATTTTAGCAATCTGGTGAGATAACTAAAGTGGCATGACAAACCACCTGATATATCCATGAATTGATCCTTTGATGTGCTTCATCCACCAGTGGTCCCCGCAAAATAGTCAATGGAACCTAGACATTGTGAGGAGTTACGCTTATAAACCGTCATCAGTCATGAGCTGTCCTGACTGAGATATTCTGGAAAACACTATACCTTCCTGTCATTCTTAATAGGGTATGTACCATTTGGCCGAAAGATATACGCTCCAGATGGCTAAAAAAATAGAACTACCAGAGTTATTAAAAAATTTCTATAAGATGAAGGCACTTATGCAGATGTTCCATTAGGTAGCAGCCATTGATAAAGATGATTTACCTGAAAATCCACGCTTCCATCATCTCCAGAGTAAAAGCTGTATGATTGCTCCAAAGGTGCTTTGACCTTCATTCAATCATTATGTCTCACATCAAAGTACATGAATAAATTTAAATGCGAAAGCAAGTTGCCTCATCTAAACGTTTCTGCTGAAGGAGAAAGCATTGTAAAGGATGAAGATGCTTGTAGATAGACATCAAGAAAAGGACGAAAATTCTGGTTTTATCTACTCATGAAACGCATTGTGCTATAACAAAGGACATACCGAACTTCTGCTGTTTATATATTCAACCTGTCTTGCACCATTTCCAGAATAAACAAGTTTTAAGTTTCCTTCCCCTATTTCTACTTTATGATTCATTCCCCTTTCCGAAGCAAACATGATTTGTCTCCCAGAAGTTGCAGCAGCAACTGCAAATGGAGCCAAAAAGAAGAAGATAAATAGAGATGTAAATTCGGCAATACCTCACATTGCAACTGGACGAAACCATTCCCATACCTTTTCCTTTTGCACTTGAAATGATGTAACTACTGAAACCAAGGGGTGGAACGTTTACAGTGAAAGCAAGCCAATATTTGGGGGTCATGGTTGGCGATTTTCCCAGATATGCCAATGTATAATAGTTCCTTATACCCAATGTGACATTCACTATAGGAAGAAGCTGCGATTGAACTACTCTTCCGCTGGAGTCTTGAACACTAACATCTTCACTAACAACCTGTACCATGTATGTCAAATACTCACAGAAACTCTAATTATGATTAATACATTGTCTTTTTAAGATAAAAGTACGTCAAATACTCACAGGAACTCTTATAACATCCTGTCTTTTCCATCCTAGTGAGTTGTAGACAACAACCACCTACAAAAATTGTCTTAAACACCGACTTTTTTGCTTTTTTGGCAGTTTATGAAGATTCATCCAAGGTGTTTGCACTACTCACCAGCTTCTTCCCATTTGATAGATCAACTTCTGATGGGGGACAGTAACTAATGTTCAAGAGTGGACACTGAACTCATGCCAAGAAGACAGACTAAAAGTTAGCGTGCCTTGATTATGAAATAATAGACTGCTTGGCACATAAAGTGCAGAAAAGTTTGCAAATTTTAAAAGGGAAGAGTAACTAGTTACTAAAATCTCTCCGTTGATGCTGACTCAAATATTTATACATCGCATGTCAGTCTGATGCTAAAGTGGGTGTATATGCATTTTTAATGTCTCATATCTAATTATTTTGCAATGAATGCAAAAAGTATACCACAGATGCATAATAAGACTGTTATGCAATGGCCTAAAAGCTCAAATGGGAGCAGGCTGATCCTGGGAAATGTCAAAACAGTCTACTAAATTGAAATTGCCTGTTGGATTTTTGTCTCTGAAGAATTGCAAGAAGCTGTTCTGGGCGTCTTCATCATGCAGCCAAGAGATGCTGCAACTACATCCTTAGCCTGACAAAGTAAATATGAGTTGCAAGAATCTTGAGATATATGTGGTCACATGCCTTAAAAACTATCAGGAGAATATAACGAGCTAAACCTCGGTGTAGCCCACAGAGAGTCGCTTGGTGTAGTCATCAGCAACATGCTGTCTCTCAGTACCAGTAACTGCATCGTGATGCTGAGCAATGGCTAAAGCTTCTGCTAAGGAATCAGTGTTTGGCCCCAGTTTCTTTCTTCTGGTCAAAAATTCTAATTGCCTGGCAGCCTGTTTATATATCAAAAGGCCCATATTTGTAACTCATCAGCGTATCATCATGAGCTTAAACAATATTTTGTTGGCAATTGGAATCAAGAGATGGTCATGCGGTTGTTACCAAGTAGTAACCACTCAGCATTCTCACATAGCCCTTGAGGGCAGGCCTGCTTGTAAAGTATCCAGTCCAGTAAAGATTTATTCGATCTGCATATCTGTTAAGCATCTCGGAGAAGTCAAGATCAATGAATCGAAAAGAATATTTTTCTATGACTTCTATGTTACTCTAAAACATCAAGCTTACGGAAAGAAGTCCCCAGTTTTGAGTGGCCATTGCTTGTTTGATGCATGCTTGGCATCGGTATAAATTGAAGGGGTTGAGTATAAGGCATTTACACGTCCGTCCTAGAAATCATTCCAAATTGCATTGAGAACAAAATGAAATTCACTTATCTATGTTTATTCAAGTGAGAAATGATCATATCGACATAAGAATGCTGGAATTAACTGGGAAATGGATTTCAAAGGGCTTGCAAATGTAGTAATCAGTAACGAGATATGCATGAGAATCATAAGTTGCCCCACTTGTTCAACAGCATTCTAAGTCTGTGTGCTAAAGCAATAATGCACAATGTGGTCATCAGGTGGTAGCAAGGTATTGGCATCTTTCACGTTCTTCTAGAATGTAAAGTTGTGACCTCATCTGATGCATTGTCAATAATAAGTATGAAATGGAGCAAAAATGCACAATGTGGTCATCAGGTGGTAGCAAGGTATTGGCATCTTTCACGTTCTTCTAGAATGTAAAGTTGTGACCTCATCTGATGCATTGTCAATAATAAGTATGAAATGGAGCAAAAACTTGTCAATGTTGACCAAGATCACTTGAACCCCGAGGAGTACATAAAGTAATCAGTCATGAGTACATAGAAGAATTCATCTTGATGCATTTTTGATGGCATAAAAGATACTAACTTGATTGACATAGTGAATAAGTTTATCCAATTGCCGGAACCATGTATGCGCATACTGGTACTGGAAGTCATTGCCCATAGTCCACATGACATGGTTTGTACGAGTGATGTTGGCCTGAAAAAGATTAGATGGACATTTCTGATGAGCCTAAATTCAGATGGAGATTATTTGGGCAACAATGATTTGGTTCATTTACTAATGGAAAAAAGATATGAATCATTCTTGACTGAAGTATCAATTTTACTTGCAGAACATCAGAATAGAGTTGAGCTATGAATGAACTCAACAAATTGTTGATACATCATTAGAAAAAAACAGTAATCTGCTTTTGTGTATATAATCCAAAGTCTAATATTCACATCTTCCATGAGACTGAAATAATCCAAGATAAACTGCTCTTGTAGGGAAATATGATCCACTTCTGTTTACGGATTAACAAGGGACGATCACATTGACAAGAAACTGAGAAGCTGAAAGCATATGAAATAAAATCGTACAAGGCTCCTAGGTCAAATGAATTGCTATCTTACTTATGCCATTCTTACTTGTGATATTGCAGCAGACACAAACTCATTCACTCGCTCCAGGACATTATAATCAAACAGATTGTAATCATCCTACAAATTGATACAACATAATAATATTAGGCAGACAATAATATGAATGTAGAGGGTAAATCTTAAAAAACTAGATATAAGGGACAACCTGAACAATAGGCGAATCATCATTAACTTCAAACTGGAAATCACTGGGAGGTACATAGTTCTCCGGAAATGCACCTGCAAATATCTACAGAGGACCAAAAATTCTTAATGCATATACTTGTGAATCCAAATAAGCCTTGAAGAATAGATGAAGAAGGTCAATTTGTGGGAGTTTGTATCAAGTTCCTCCGTCAAGAAGGGAGAAGAGAGAATTCTCCAGCACTCACCTGTGCAGATGAATCAAGACTATTAGATGCTCGCCAGACAACCTCAAGAGTTTTTTCTGCTTTCCGTTTGGCTCTATCTTGGTAGTCTATTCGTGCAAAGAAAACAGAATCAAATCCAACCTGTAAGTAGAGTAAACTTTGTTAAGCAAGTCATGAACTCAATGCCGTTCACCTGGATCATCATAGATCCAAACCATCACCTTAACCAGCATTCATCATTGAGAGGAAGAGCTGTATATATTAAAGTACAATAGAGAAGGGCAGGACCTCTGCTCCTAACAAGTAAGCCTGCACGGACGAATGACCAAAAGAATCAATTTGCCAACCAATTCTTGGGGTTACACCGAATTCTTCCTTGATAAATCGGTGACCAAGAGTCGTTTGATCAATCATGTCGATGTAATGAGTTGTTGCCTCATCATGCATGCACATTCCTCCATTTCTGTGCCCAAAAATTAGCAATCGGCATTTAATATGCTCAAGGATGAGTTTAAAGATGCATCACGGTGAGTCAATTAATTGGCAAGTAAAATGAAGCTAAAAGGCACAGACTGGCGCAAGACAATTCAATGGAAAGTAGTTTTGCCTTCCTCTCCCTCACCCTCACCCACACAGCAGAGTTAATTATTCTAAAGGAGGGGGAGTCAGTGATTTACATGAACTCCAGTTGACCTGAATTCACGAGCTGCTTGACTGTTTTTGGACTTGATCGCTCTGGTCTCTCCACCAACGTTGGAAAAAAGCCTGCATCAACAGAGGGAATAGCCTAGGTCAGGTTAAAGAAAAGTGAAAGAAGGTAAAAAGAAGGGGAGAGGGTGCAAAGTGCAAGCCTGTTCCGCATAGATGAACTTGCGGTTCTTATCGGCGAGCAGAGCGGGAACTATGGAATCCAGTTCATTCTGAACACACGCGCCCTGAATCCATCAAAGACGTAAAGATAACATGTTTCATTAGAAAAGAAAGAGATGGAGACTTGGGTTCAGATTGCGGGGTGACCTGAATGTTATTGTTGGAACCAACGTAGTACTGATCAACCGTCTTCTTCCAGCCGACGTCATCATGGGTGTGAGGGACCAAATGGACGTTGAGCTTGCCAGGCACGACACGGGACGTGGTGTTGTAGGCAATGTACTTGGATTGGGCGCATGGCAGAAGCCAGAGCAAAAGCAAAGCCGAGACAAAGGTCCCCATATTCATGGTAGGAGTAGAGTTGCTTGGGGCTAGGAATGAGCAAAAAAGCCAGAGAAACCAAACCTTTAAGGGACGTCGGAATGAAATGAAGAGAATGGATGCAGAAAAGAGATGCTGGCAATGCATTTCATAGTCGACGCAAGGTCAAATGCCGAGTCCATTCGACGGAGCAGGACTAGGCAAAAAGTCTCTTTCCGTCCCAAACAAGGCAGAAGAATATGACAATGGTTGGACCGAAGAATGGCCGACGAGAGTGGGATTGACTATTACTACGACTCAGTCCTCTTTTGTCCTCTGCATGTGTTTTCGGTTGGTTTCACATCTCTTGCTGTTTTGAATTGAAGTCGGCATTGTTGGATTGACCCATCATAATTGTGTTTTCGGATTGACCCATCATAATTGGATTAAGCATTGTTGGAGCGGTTTTGAATTGAAGTCGGCATTTGCGTTTTCCGAATCTTGCTGTTTCCATTTCGAAAGAGAAGACACTTTGGATCTCAGGGACACGAAGAGAACTGCGGGCGAGGATTAGGATATGGATGGCGAGATCAATTAATCTGAAGGCCGTTTCTTTGTCCAGTGATATGGTGATGTGAAGGTGGTGCCCCATGCAATGGATTGGATCGCACATTTTACTTTTTAACAAATACAAGATCAGTCGATGACTTGCTTTTCATTTGGGGTTGGGGGTCAAGTGTAAGGTCATAAATACTTGTGTTCATTTATTTTATCATCACTATTCACTATAGGAAGTTATATATTCGGTCAAAAGATGACTTCCTTAGTAAATTGTCCGAATATAGCATTATTCTTACAAATAACCCTAAAAATCCTAAAGAAACACTCTTCATACAAAAAAATGTAATCAATGTTTGTGCGTTTTAACGTCAATATCGATTACGATATATCCCAAAAACTACTTAAGAAAGATTTTTTTTCATGCTCCCAAAACCTGACCGGAGATTTGTTTCCGATTCAAGGCTCTAAACTGGAGTGCATCATCACTCTTGAATGAGTTTGTCCCTCGCCGAGCCGAATCATCTCTTCTATCCAATGAAGAGATGAAAAAGATTTGAAAAATATTACTTTACTTAATGCACCGCCTGCGGCTGCGGCTGCGGGGACATAATAGCGGTTGCCGGTGGGATCTTTCCTCCGATTCATATGGCGTTTCGTCGACCTCCACTCGAATCACTCCGCTCTCCTCCATGCCTTCCCATCGGTCGAATCACTATAAGATTGTGAGGAGGATTCTTCATTGTCGAAATGATCATCATCGAAGCTTCTGCAATATATAATAGCCTCTTCTCCACATTTATTGGCTCCTTACAGATTCCTGGAGAAGTTTGGAGTTTGAGGTTCCCGTTCTCTGCAGCCTTTTTGAATGGGGGAATCTGCACTGGTCTGTTTCCAAGCACGATGATCTGCGCAAGGACTGTCCGTTAAGATCAATAGCCTCGTTCGATGTCGCCCGCGAGGTGTTCGATCAAATGGCTCTGCCGGAAGAGCTTTTGCACGTCGGTTTAGATGCGTTTGTGTCGGTATCGAACGACTTGCTGGCCGTGCTCATCGTTCATAATTTTGGGGTGTCACGATTGTTCTCTGGATCACCATTTCCGTGCCTGAGTCTTTGACTAAGCTGTATACTTTTAAGATTAGTGGACTCGTGATGGAATCTTATGGCTTCATGCAGAATGGTGAGCTTTTGATGTGCTTACTCGATAGAAATTGAGTTTCTTGGAGTCCGATCGTGGCACAATTCCCAAGTCTATTATCACCGCGGCCATGCAGTTTGGGCACCATCGTAGAGGGCCTCGTTTCACTTTAGATATGACTCGATTGCTGCTACATTTACAGGTATGAAAGGTTGATTCTGCTTGCGAAAAAAGTTGAAAGTTTCATCTGACTTGAAAAGAAATGGTTTTATTCATATATGCTCTGGCCATAAAAAGACGAGCATAAGTAGTGAGGCGGTGCCCATTTACTTTTGTTACTTCTTGCGAGCTTTAGAATGCATTTTCCTTCTCGCTATAATTTTTAAGTTGCAATGTCAGGCTGAAACATAGAAATCTTTGATCAGAATATCTAGAAGAACTGAAAAGAAATGTCTACCAAAAATAAGATAGACTAGGATGCTAGATTTGTTATCTTGAATAAAGAGCATATGGACATATATGCATACCTGATGCCAACTAACTCAGATGATAAGAGGATACCTAGCCATTTTCTGACATATAGGGCTTATGAGGTTAGCCCAACTGCCTAAGCGTTTTGCATGAAATTGACCTGTGAAATGCTTCTAGACACTTTCGTCATGAATAAAATTTACATATGATGATGATGTTATAGGCCCTTGTGATCCTTTCCATTCCACGTAGTGACTGGGTTATGCTTATCGTGCATGGTGATGGCACGGAAGGTAGCAAACATTACCTAGATTATTTTTAAAGAGGATCTCGAGGATTTCAACATCCTTTGTTTCAGACAACCATTTTTCACTAGATCTTTAAGCTATTAGGAAGCAAGACCATAATGCATATCTAGCTTATTTTTAAACTCTTAGGTATTTAAGATGCATAACCAAATAAAGAGTTTCTATGCATGTAATGGTTATCTTGAAATCCTTCCC
This sequence comes from Angophora floribunda, assembly GCA_014182895.1. Lineage (NCBI taxonomy): Eukaryota > Viridiplantae > Streptophyta > Magnoliopsida > Myrtales > Myrtaceae > Angophora > Angophora floribunda. The sequence goes on along the minus strand of CM024715.1, from coordinate 21,281,568 downwards.
CATGCCTTCCCACAGAAGTCCTCTTCTGTAGTAGCAAGTAGTATCAACTTATCAAGTACCCCGAAGATTCTATACAGGTCAAGGATCTGAACTAGAAGAAGAAGAATAGAATATATACTGAATTTGAATTTCAAAGGCATATTAACCCAAAAGCCGTGTACAGAAAAAAGGAAAATGAGAAGGACAGCAAGAAAACAAAAAGGTACTCCCCACACTATTTTATGAATGTACGTAGTGCCCTAACTCTTTTGGATTCTTATATCATCGTTTTCCTTTTTAGTTCACTTAAGACCCTATGATTAAGTTCTTAACATCAACAAACTAAGATTTTGGACAGGTACTTTACCTAAGAGAACAAAGCACATGACTGTAGCTTTTCACTATATTGGGGACTTCATCAATGGAAATGCAAGCTAAGAGTTTCTGCTAATTCCAATCACCTGGCAAATACACAATAATCCTATGTGCTGCTTATTTCCTCAATTCCATCATCAGTTGAACATCATCGCGGTTCAATGCGGACATAATGTCAGATACATTGGGACTCTGTTGATCCATGTGTGAGTTTTCACATTCACTGTTGTCAATACAAATAGTTTACTATGGTCGACTTTAATGGCCTAAAACCTCTAAAAGCTTAGTCAACATGAGGAACATGACGAAACAATCTAATAGTGATGCAGCGTCATGAATGCATTTTAGCAATCTGGCGAGAAAACTGAAGTGCATGACAAACCACCCGATATATCCATGAATTGATCCTTTGATGTACTTCATCCAACAGTGGTCCCCACAAAATAGTCAAACGAACCTAGACATTGTAAGGAGTTACAGTTCTAAACTGTCATCACTCATGAGCTGTCCCGAGTGAGATATTCTGCAAGAAACTATACATTCCCGTCATACTTAATAGGTATGCACCATTCGGCTAAAAGATATACGCTCCAGATGCCTAAAAAAATAGAACTGCCTCAGTTATATGGGAATATCCATAAGATGAAGACACTTTTGCAAATGTTCCATTAGGTAGCAGCCATTGATAAAAATGATTTACCTGAAGATCCACGCTTCCATCATCTCCAGAGTAAAAGCTGTATGATTGCTCCAAAAGTTCTTTGATCTTCATTCAATCATTATGTCTCACATTAAAGTACACGAACAAATTTAAATGCGAAACCAAGTTGCCTCATTATACATTTTTGCTGAATGAGAAAGCATGACAAAGGATGAAGATGCTTGTAGATAGACATTAAGAAAAAGAAGCAAATTCTGGCTTTTTCTACTCATGAGACACATTGTGCAATAACAAAGGACATGTCGAGCTTCTGCTGTTTATGTATTCAGCCTGTCTTGCATCATTTCCAGAATAAACAAGTTTTAAGTTTCCTTCCCCTATTTCTACTATTTCATTCATTCCCCTTTCCAAAGCATGCATGATTTGTCTCTCAGAAGTTGCAGCAGCAACTGTCAAATGGAGCCAAAAAGAAGATAAATAGAGATGTGAATTCGGCAATACTTCACATTGCAACTGGATGAAACTTTCACATACCTTTTCCATTTGCACTCGAAATGATGTAAATATTGAAAGAGGGATGGAACGTGTACAGTGAAGCAAGCCAATATTTGGGGGTCAAAGTTGGGGATTTTCCCAGACATGCCAATGTAGAATAGTTCCTTATACCCAACGAAATCAAGCCCTGTGGTTCTTTTTTCATGATGTTGGAAAATTGTAATGTTCCAAGAAGAACTACTCGTGGGATGGAAAATTGAAAATTCAAACCAGAGAAGAGAGAGAAAAGGCAAGGCAGAGTAAGATGATGTCAATGATTCTTTGCCACAGAATATATGTCTTCTCCTTCCAAGCTGAAGTGAGCTGAATATTCCATAGACTTCCCAGGTAGCCATGTAACCATTTCGGGATGGCCTTCTAGATGGCTAACCTGCATGATGAATCAGTTGTCCGAAGAAAAATTCTTTGGACTCACATTTATACTGCATTTCTTTCCCTTGAGTGGCCTTTTAGAGCCAAAGTTGATAATAACGGTGCAGATCTCCATCGAGCAAGCTCCACCACAAGACAGTTCAACGGAAAGTAGTAATGCCTTCTCTCCCCTCACATAAACAGTGAGTAAATTATTCTAAAAGAGTGCGAGTCAGTGACTAACTCACGCGAACTCCAGTTGACCTGAATTCACCAGCTGCTTGACTGTACTTCGGACTTGCTCGCGTTGGAAGAAAGCAAGCCTGCATCAACAGAGGGAATAGACCTTACCTGAATAACAATATACAATATATTCACGTTCTTGGTTGGGGGCAAATGGAAAGCTAAGTCGCGGTTAAGAGAGTGAAAGAAGGTACAAGTGCAAGCCTGTTCCACAGATGAACTTGCGGCTCTTATCGGCAGAGCAAGGTGGAGACCACAGAATCCGGCACATTCTGAACACGTGCCCCGAGCCCATCAAACGCACATATATAACTTGCTTCACTTGGGTTGGGAGTGTTGAGGCGAACTGAATGGTATTGTTGGAACCGATGTAGTACTGATCAACAGTCTTCAACCTGCTGATGCCGTCGGGGTGTGAGGGACCAAATGGACGTGTGAGCTTGCCAGGAACGATTCGGGACGCGGTGTTGGAGGCAATGTAAGCAAGAGCAAAAGCGAAGCCGAGACAAAGGCCCTAATGTTCATGGTAGGAGTAGAGCTGCTAGTGGCTAGGAAGGAAGCAAGAGACAGGGAAGAGAAGCAGAGGAGAGAGTGGCAATGCGTTTAATAGGGCAAGCGAGTGGATTGCCATGTCCCTCCCAAGCGAGCGGGACCAGGAAAAGTCTCTTACCCTGTCCCTAACGATCGAGAAATTATTGGATAAGAGACTTGTAGTAGTAGCTTAGGAATGATATCATGATATTGATGGACAGAGCCAAAGTTAATAGCTCACTTTTTACAAACAATTGAGTGTGACCAAACCATAATGATTACTATTAGAAATCGACCCAAAAACTAAAAAAAGGAAAAAGGAGAGGAGAAAATTGCAAAAAAGACAAAATATGTGACTGAATATTACTTTATCCGCCGCTGTCGTTACTTGTTATAGCATGTGTTTTTTCCTTGAGAAATGTCAAATCAATTTGGCATGTGTTAGGATGACTCATTGAAGAAAAGATTAAGGCAATTTAGATCAACTTAATAAAAAGAGATTAAAAACAATTGATGGATAGCTATACGAAGTATTTGATGATTAATTTGGTGTATTAATAAATGCAAAATATATTGAAAGGTAAATATTTTAGAACAAAAACGCAACCCACGGTTACGGGCAGACTTGTTCTAAATCTATAAACCCAATTTTCAAGTTCTAATTAGTTTTTTTTTTTTGGCTGTATCAGTAACAAGGCTTATCCCGACCCGACCCGGCCCGATGATGAGTTTGGATTCAATAATGCCTTTGGGTGTGTGGGTGGGTTCCAATCGGAGTCGGCGGTTTCTCTTCTCTTGTTTCCCGCTGTTTCCCATTTCGAAAGAGGCGATTTCCATCTCTCATGGAGACGGAGAGGATCGCCGGCGAGGATCATCGGGACATGGACAGCGAGTTCGATTCGGCGCGAGAGGTGTCGAGAGATCGTTTCCGACTCTCCTCCATCTCCATCGCCCACGCTCAAGGTCGAAGGTTCCCTCTCTCTCTCTCTCTTCGTCCCCTCTCTCAATCTGCCTGAATGTCTCAACCGTCTCCGTCTTTTTTGTCTTCTCCACTGGGGTACTGGAGTGGTGGAGCAGCCCGGAGAAGTGGCTTGGAGATTTCGGAACCTGTCGTCGCCTGCCTTGCCGATTTGGCTTTCCAATTCTCAGGTCTCCCCCCTCAACCCTCGACTCTCTTCTCGTGTTGTTTGAATCACTCGCGTTCTTGCTTCGATTCGCCACCTGGTCGTCCTCTGCTTCGTTTAGAATAATGGGCTGTTCGTTTGTTGCATCGAATTCGACTAAACTAGCTGATTAGCCATGGACGCTGCTTAGATTAACCAATTGAGGAATTACCTGTTTCCATGTCCGTCCCAGTCGTGTCCAATCACCCGAATGTGGCAGTGCTAGCTCGTAGCTGGTGGGGAGTTAAATTTACAATTTTGAGGAGTCCGCGATATCCCTTTGGGAACTCTGGTGTATTGCTCACCCTTGGAGCTGGTCCTCTTTTGACACTCCTCGGTATTATTAACTTATGAAATTGACTGTTATGGTTGCTGTATCATGAAAACAGAACAGCTGGCCAAGGACCTTGAGCGTTTTGCTCACCATGCTGGCCGCAAGTCTGTTAACACGGACGATGTCATCCTCTCTGGTGAGTCCCCTTTGTCATTTTTCATCACCCCCCCGCCGCTCTACTGCTGCTTTCCTTTCCGTCTTTTGGTGAGAGAAAAAAGGCTTGTCTTTGTATCTAGACTCGTGGGAATAAAATTAGTCCATATATGCTGTTACTTTTTGTCGTGGGACAGCTACACTAGCAGTGCCGCCTTTGGGATCTTTCCAACTCCTTGTTTTTGATCTACTGTTGTGTGGCAGCACATAGGAATGAACACCTGGCTGTCTCGTTAAGGTCCTTTTGCGACGAGCTCAAACTGAAAGAACCCCAGTCTCTGAAGAAGCGTAGAAGGTTACCAGGAAAAGAAGCCAAAGCTCCTACCAGTGCGGTACACATTTCCGACCTGTGAATCAGAGGCTTTCAAATGCAGATTGTTCTTTTTAACGATTGAAGCATGCGAGGGAGAAGATACTTGAAGCCAACGATGTTATTAGAAAGCACTTGAGTGATCGTGTTTTGCCTTACCTCTGTTGCATCTACAGAAGCTGGAACCAACTACTTGAGTGACGTGCCATGCTGCACTTTTGGGAAGTAGCAGTTGATACATGAGATTGGCTCGATGTTTGCTGATTAGTAGGAGTCTCTGCATACTTGTCCCTCACTATTTTTGTAATTCATATTTGTCTCCACAGAATTTTTGTAGTAAACCCGCGACATTCAAATTTGCGTTGAAACTCGTAGCATCATGTGCCAACGCAGACAGTTTTAGCAGCGTTACAGTGTACTTCTGCCATAATTAAGATAGACGTTTGTTCCTTGTTTCACATAGCAAGTGGCTTCCATCGAATCTTTTGGAGGATAGGAATCTGTGACGGGATTGTGGAAGAACTGTTAGTGAATAATGTAGATGTAGGATTATGTTTAAAAAACCAACACTCTTAGGAAATTAGGGGCTCCCGAGCTATAAGCCTACCACAAAAAGAAGTACGTCGGGCTCGCAGGTATATATGATGTTGAGAATCGTGGGGCTACTGGAAGAGTGAATTATGCATATAAATGGTGCAAGAAGCCCCACCTATGTGACAGAAAATAAGGGTGTGCAAAAGAATCAAGAACCGTCTGAAACCGAACCGGAACCAGTTCGATACCGGCGGTTTTCGTGGAGACTGGTCCGGTTTTTAGTTCTAGGCATGGAACTACACCGGACCGATATATATGTATTTAAAAAAAGAAATTCCATCTTAATTACTTAATCATTTTATAGTTTTTTGACTAAATATATATATGTACATATATGTATATTTATAGTTATTGGATTTAAAAAAAATGTAGGTCTCTCCTTAGCCATTCTTGTGATTAAATTGGGTTGACATTGAAAAAAGATGGATCAAGTTGTTGAGGTTAGGAATTTTAACACAGAGTCTAATTCTCCACATGTTTATGGAGGGAAACCTTAAGAGGACGACACCATGACCTTCAAAAAAATTAAGTTTTTAGTTAACTAGTATTGTTTATTTGTTCCATCCTATAACTTTCAATCCTTAATCAAAATCAATGGCTCGCAATTTAACCAAATATAATAGTAAACAAACTTTGGTGCTCTAAATAGAAACTAGGTTCTCTACGATATTAATTGATGAATGCAATTTTGTAAAGATTAGGGATCGGTTCCATGGGCCTAGCCGGTAATCGGACCAAACTGGACCGGATCAGACCAACGGTTCGATTCTTCGGTGGATCTATAAAACCAACGAGTGGGTCTCGGTTCCAATTTTTTGGAACCGGTCCTTAGCGGGCGGTTCTCGATTTCAAGGTGGAAATTGCTCACTCAGACTATGTTCACCCCTAATAAAAAGCGAAGATGCAATCTAATGCTCAGTGACCGATACTCGTATCAAACTTTTCAAGAGGTTCTTTCCGATTACCTAATATATCATATTTTAAAGTAGAAGCTTACTGTTGCCCGGTGCTCGCAGGGAATGTGTGAAAGTCAGGAGTCAAAAAAAGATAATGAAGGAATGAGCATGCCGTGCATTCTGATGGATAGAGACGTAAGGAATCATTCCCAAGTCTCCGTTTACTAAAGCCACGGGAGTTGCAAAGTTGAAATTGGGGGGCTAATAAAAAGGTGATCATATGCAGCCACCCATATGATGTTGGTCATATTATATAATGGATTGAACTTTGACTATGTAAACCCAGCCCGAGCGGGAACGCGTCACAATCAGAAGGGAGAGCTTTGTCTGGAAGTAGAAGGAGCGTCATCATGCTGTTACAGGCTGTTTGGAGGGTATCGCTAAAACAGACATAGTCTCTGTCTTGCGTTGGTTGGGACTTTGTTTCGGTTCCAAAAGATCCCAAATATGAGCAGGGATTGATTACTGGGGGCTAGCTTGACTCCAAATTGTCTAAAACGGAGGGTAAAGGAAAAGTTAAAAAAAGATACGAAGAAATCAGTGGGGGTTTGGAACTATCCCATCGTCCGATAGGTGGGGGCGTGGCAGCAATCAGCGGCCGCAAAGTTGGACAAAAAGACAGCCCCGCAAGTCTTTAAAGTTTACTTAATATTCCTTGCTAATTCTTTTTCTAATGTTGTTCACACTGCAAAAGTTGGCGCCCCAAAGAGACTAAAAAAAGATTTGCCAAAAAAGTAGCGAGGCTAGAAGTGATTCCTTAGTGTGGTTCGCTTTTCTTTTTTTTCCTCTTTTATTATTTATTTAATTATTTTTTGTGACTTACGTGCTTCTCGTGAAAGGCCCGATGCTATTAGTGCCATTTGGTTGGGGAGGGGGTCAAGTATACATCATTAATCCCAATTTATTAGGTACACAAAAATGACTCTCCTTTGAGAATGAATCTCAATTTCTTAGCATGGAAGAATGCGCCACATGTGAATGATCTGGAACATAAATTAATCGATGGTTGTTGGAGGGAAAGGGGACCAAGAATGGTGGTGGATGATTTGTGTCGTCACCCTTAGTGTCTTCGTCTTTTCATACTCATTCACATAGCATCTAATTTTTGCTAAAAGCACTTGTAAATCACACCGGGCATGTCAATATTGAATGCCTGAATAATTTCCAAAAAGTTGGAAAGAAAAAATAGCATCGGGGAATAAGAACTCAATCTTAGGCCCTGAAAAACAAAGTCTCAAAGGAGTGGTAGGCCCGATTACCGAAGACAAAATGCAAATGAAATACTCATTTTTCTACATCCCGTCATCAACGATCCATTTTCAAATCCAATAAAGGAGACAATAGATAGACTCAAGTGATACGTTAAAAGAGTCAACAAATCTTTTTGTTTCGAAGTAATGGAGCATTCTTGAGATGGTTTATACTTTTGACTTTCTAAAAACATCCCAAAAGGCCAAATAAATGAATCATTTTGGAATGTAAATAACAAACCCAATTTACAAGAAATATGTTGTGCCGGAAATGAAAGCACGCTTCGGGCTATGCATACGTCGGTATGATATTCGTCGTGGTTGGAACTAATTGATGGCCTGCAGCTGCAACAGTTGACTTTGCGGCGGGCAAATTGAAAGGTCGTTCGCGAGCGCCAGCTTTTATTTCGTTTTCCCTTTCTCTAGACTCTTGCGGAAATAGAGAAGGAGCAATGTTCTGGAAGATGTCCTGGGTGCCACGCCAAACGCAAATCACATGGACGACCGAACTTCGTACTCACCTACAACCGGTCTTATCGGCTGTGGACCTTTGGTGATACTAACTTTGACTAGAATTACTTGCTAGAGCTAGTCAAGAAGTTGATTAAAATTCATTAGATAATGATGTGGCAAGTTCGAATTTGTAAATTTCATGCCAATGGTGGGTTTGCTTGTATAAATATAAAGATATATCTATGCATAAATATACATAGATGTATAGTCGAGTGAAGTGCATTTTAAGAATGTAATTCACTTATCAAAGAGGGGGTATTTTCTTGTGGATGGGATAAGATCAGAAGAACACAGTTACATTAATTTATTGGGAACATTGGTTTGGGGGGGAATAGACAAAGTTGACTTGCATGCCTCCTGAACCAAGATGTGGGTGGGCGCCGATCCAAAGAAGCCGAATTCTATGACCATTTTTTGCAATTCATGTCCTTTTGTTGAGGTAGATATGGTAATAAATGGTGTAAGAATGAAGGTGGTAGACGCAAATGGGACTTGGCTCGGCTATAAAAATTGCAAATTCCCGTTTGGCCGTGTCCCTCGACCTCACCAGCGCCTTCTTCCACCCTCATCGAGCTTCACGATTCCATTCACAACAACGACAACAACAAGAGTATGGACATCTTCATTTTTACACCCGCCTATATTTCGTCCTCAGCATCGTCGTCTAAAACGAGAATCTTCCTCAAACAAGCCCATCCTTTCGTTCTATACAAGGTGCTTTTTAAGGTGTCAGTTTGACTCTCTTTGCGGCTTCTTCGCTTTCGTATTTGTTTTCCCATGGCCGGTGCCTACTTGAGCAATCCACCACACACGATCATGTTGTTCTGAGGGTACGCATTCACATACTTTTTCACGGTTATTGCCCCTTCCCCCATAGCTTTTCCTTCTCCTTTTTCTCTATCTGAACGAGTTATGGTAAGCTCGATTGTGTTTGAAATCACCCTTCTTCTTTAGCTTGTTCCCAGAATGAGATTCCACAACAACACTTCTTGTTGCTCATCGTCCGTACTCAGACGCCTCTTCTTCTTTACCTAGATCAACATCTCAGTGAAGCAAATCTTATTCTGAACATCTACAATTAACCTCTGCTGTAGCAACAAATTCTCACGGTGATTGCACAATCTTTGTGAATGTCCTTCTCGAGTTTCAAGCGGTATCAATGTCTCAAAAAACTTTAGATAGACTTGGTCTATTTATGATTTGTTGAGCAAAAGCAATCACAATACAAGAACCGTATAGGAACTTGTATATTTCAGTAAGACCTAGTGTGGGTCATGCAAATTCTTCAAATGCAATCAGCTTGATCTAACAAAATGAGTTTATACCACACTTGCTTCGCATCTAGCTAGCAAAATGATTTTATGGAGCGATAACCACATCAAGTGCTCGCGGCGAAGCTGCAAGGGTGATCAATGCTCCATTACTGTATCCTAAATAACACTTGTCTGTTGGGCTACCTGGATTTACTTTTCTGTTTGGAAGATATGATTAAACTTTCCAGTACAATGGAAACCA
>CM024715.1:21182379-21271985 GCA_014182895.1 Angophora floribunda | reverse complement strand
GCGCCGATCCAAAGAAGCCGAATTCTATGACCATTTTTTGCAATTCATGTCCTTTTGTTGAGGTAGATATGGTAATAAATGGTGTAAGAATGAAGGTGGTAGACGCAAATGGGACTTGGCTCGGCTATAAAAATTGCAAATTCCCGTTTGGCCGTGTCCCTCGACCTCACCAGCGCCCTCTTCCTTCACGATTCCATTCACAACAACGACAACAACAAGAGTATACACATCTTCATTTTTACACCCGCCTATATTTCGTCCTCAGCATCGTCGTCTAAAACGAGAACCTTCCTCAAACAAGCCCATCCTTTCGTTCTATACAAGGTGCTTTTTAAGGTGTCAGTTTGACTCTCTTTGCGGCTTCTTCGCTTTCGTATTTGTTTTCCCATGGCCGGTGCCTACTTGAGCAATCCACCACACACGATCATGTTGTTCTGAGGGTACGCATTCACATACTTTTTCACGGTTATTGCCCCTCCCCCCATAGCTTTTCCTTCTCCTTTTTCTCTATCTGAACGAGTTATGGTAAGCTCGATTGTGTTTGAAATCACCCTTCTTCTTTAGCTTGTTCTCAGAATGAGATTCCACAACAACACTTCTTGTTGCTCATCGTCCGTACTCAGACGCCTCTTCTTCTTTACCTAGATCAACATCTCAGTGAAGCAAATCTTATTCTGAACATCTACAATTAACCTCTGCTGTAGCAACAAATTCTCACGGTGATTGCACAATCTTTGTGAATGTCCTTCTCGAGTTTCAAGCGGTATCAATGTCTCAAAAAACTTTAGATAGACTTGGTCTATTTATGATTTGTTGAGCAAAAGCAATCACAATACAAGAACCGTATAGGAACTTGTATATTTCAGTAAGACCTAGTGTGGGTCATGCAAATTCTTCAAATGCAATCAGCTTGATCTAACAAAATGAGTTTATACCACACTTGCTTCGCATCTAGCTAGCAAAATGATTTTATGGAGCGATAACCACATCAAGTGCTTGCGGCGAAGCTGCAAGGGGTGATCAATGCTCCATTACTGTATCCTAAATAACACTTGTCTGTTGGGCTACCTGGATTTACTTTTCTGTTTGGAAGATATGATTAAACTTTCCAGTACAATGGAAACCACAAACAAGATAGTTTGGATATCCATTGAGGCACCCAATAGATGCACTGTCATGTGTCGTTGTTTTGTAGTAAAGGAGCTTTTGTAAAGTTTCTTAGAGATTTGTATCTATAATTTCTCAACTTGATGGTGAATATGGAGTATATACCATGCCAATCCAATTTTACATAGTGGTTATAGGCTAGGATACACTCTTACCATTCCATTTCGTACTAAAAGACCCTTGAAGCCCCATCTGACCTCTTCTCTCACACGAGATTATTATCTAATTTAACATTTCACATCTCAAGACAAAGGAAACAAGAATGGATTATAGGAAGAACGCTGCATAAATGATTTATATGTGAAGTCCTTAAATTAAGAGAGTGAATTTATAAGGTGATGAAGCTTAAGGTCTGGATGCAACATTTAATGGCTGAGTGATGTCCTATTCTTTGGAGGATCTCCAAGAAGAAGAAAAGCCATCAAAGCAATGTTGGGGATCGTGTTGATGGAAAGAGGATGGCATGGAAGAAGATGATGATGATGACGATGAAAGAGTAGGCTGTAGAGACTGAAAATAATCACCGGCGGAAGCTGCAGAAGTAGGACCTTGTCCGGGGACAAAGCTCGGACGTGGAGGTGGCATGACGCAGCCATCCATCAGTTGAGCCCCAACATGATTGTCATGTGAGCTGAAGGCTGAAGGGAGCTCCTGAGATTGAGGCTGAGAAGCATTACTATCATATGGTGGAGGCAAAGAGTGAACTCTTTCAGGGAAGTTGAGCTTGGCTTTGTTGCCTTTGAACCTGAGGGCTGCCTCATCATAAGCCAGAGCGGCTCTCTCTGCGGTGTTGAATGTCCCAAGCCACACTCGAGCTGCCTTCTTCGGATCGCGGATCTCAGCCGCGTACTTACCCCACGGCCTTTGCCTCACCCCTCTATAGTTCCTACTCCTCACCTCCAGCTTCTTGTTCTTCCCTCCTTCCAAACATAATTAAGCATGCGGACGTCAAAATACACACAGACATCTCTACATCGCTATCACAGCTCTTCCAAAGTATGTGGTGATTGAAACCCTATGTACACATATAAAATAGCAGTCGCGGACGCGTTCGTGTGCTTGTGCAAACCCCTATTAGTAATATAGAAACAAAAGGCGTTCAATCCGTCTAGTAGTGCTATTAGCGTTGTAGCCGTACCTTGTGCATCTGGAAACTGATGATCATGAAGCGAACTTTGAGATAATGATGCTGATGAACTGAGGGATGCATGATGAGATGCAGAGGCAGCAGGGTTTGCAATGACTTGAGCGAGAGCGGATACAATGGCGGATGTGTCTCGTTGAGATCGGGCTGTTCCCATGAAGCTTGAGGGATATGCAGAATTGTTACTCTTCCGATCGCCATCCTCTTTCTCCTCTGATACATGGTCAGCTTGGGGCTTGGACCTCTTCCAATTTCTCCCCTCCATCGACAATTAATCCCCTATTTCTTCTCTTTTGGTTAAGATGCCCCCTCTTTATCTACACACTCTCTCTCCTCCCCTCCCCCTCTTCCCTTCCCGACTCCATGTAAATTTATTCTCGATTGACTTGGAATAATTTCGAAGAAGAGGTTAGACTAGGACTCAGTAAGAATACCCCACGCCAAGCCAGAAACCATACCTTCAAGGCCACTAAACCAAAAATATCTAGGGTTTTCTAGTGCAAAATCTGCGCTTTAGTCTCCCATCCTTTCTTGCTTTTTTATTTAGTTTTATTTGTGGATCTCCAAATTTTTTTCTTCAATGAAAAGAGTTCAAATAATATATCCAATGGACTGACTGATAGAAAAAATATGTATCTTATTTTAATTTTATAGCAAGTCAACTAATCATTTTCCATATATCACTCAATTTTATCTATAGCCATATATACATACTCTCTTTTCATATAAGCTCTATAATAAACAAAGCATCATCAATTAAGATTTTAGGCTGAAAATCGCTGACATAAACACCAATTATCATATGTGACACGGCCAGCATTAATATGAACATCTTTTTTATAATTTTTTAAATTTTTTGCTTTTTTCCCCTTTTTCCCTTTCTCCTTTCTTTTCATTGTGGCCAGCAAGGGATGGCCTCACTTGGGTGAGGGTTGCCCTCGCAAACCACAAGTGAAGGTTGGCTTTGCCAAGCCGCACCAAGGCGAGGGCGAGCACATTGGAGAGGCCCCTCTCAACAACCTAGGCCTAGGCGAGGGTCGGCACCCCATCTGACATCATGCATCCTCGGTGGCCCTCGCTTGGGATCGCACAACCTGGGGTTCCATTGAGGATCTTCACCTGGTCCATCTTTTTCGACGTTGCCCTTGCTGACGATTGCTAGGTGAGATTTGGAGGTCAAGTGGCAATGATGGTTGAGCGTCATCGATCTCATCCCTCTCCTCGGGCCCCTCCTTACTCTACTCATTGACATATACGTAACTGACCATTGCCTTCACCCAAATGAGGCCTGACGAGGCCAACCTTGCCCACACAAGGCCTGGGTAGTTCTCGATTCCTTTGTACACCCCTATGCTTGATAGCTTCAAGTGAGAGAGGGGAAAATTGTCTAAAAGTCCTGAACTTATTGGCTTTTGATAATTTAGTCATAATTTTTTTAATTTTTGTCAACTGAGTCATAAACATTTTTATGCGTTGCCAATTGAATCCATCCAACCAATTTTGATTGGAAAATATCGACGTAAACGTTGGTCATCCTACGTGGCACAACTAGCATTGATGTAGATAATTTTTAATAAGGAAAAAGTAAAGAAGGAAAAGAGAAGAAAAGATAAAAAAAATAATAACAATTCAAAAAATATATTAAAATATTATTAAAAACTGTTGATGTCGGCATCAGCTTACCACATAAAACAATCAGCATCCATAGGCCTGCCACATAAAACAACTAGCATCCATATTAGCGATTTTTGGTCAAAATTGGCCGGATGGATTTAATTAGTAAAACATCAAAATATTTAAGCCTCAATTGACATGATTAAAAATTTAGAATTGATTAGCAAAAATATAATAAGTTTAAGATTCATTGAACAATTTTCTTGTGAGAAAGAATTAAGATTAGTATAGGGTGTTATTGATACTTTATTTCTACACATGTCTTATTTTATTGTGAGAGTAAATAAAGTAATAAATATTCTATTCGCTAAATCGAACAAAGTAATTGTTATTCCCCCCTCCACTATCTAAGCTAAAATCGAATGGTTATGGCATTATGGTCTTATTCTTTTTCCAGAAAAAAGTGCTCACATGATGTACTTTTGGAGACAACCTTTGCCATAGTAGCTCAAGTTTTCTTTTTTCTCCCATAGGTATCAAATTCTTTGGGATCACCATCATTGAGATTTGAATATAGGCGCAGAAGCCTCTGAAATCATGAACCCGCGTTGAAATCAAGCCAAAATACGTTTATTTTCAAAACTCAGCCTCCAAAACAACAGGATAAGATGTGTCGCTGTTTAATCATACGAGATATGTGAACGTATGAGTTAGATAATCATCATTGTTTGGCACCGTTTGAGTGAACCAAGCGAGAAAAATCACAGAGAATCTATATTTATTGGTTTCTAAATCTAGGCACTTAGCTTAGAGGAAAAAGGAATTTCATTGTTCAGTTGCATTTCTCACATAGGTAATTAAATGTGTACGTTTCCCGAACCCACTTTTGTTTTGTTTTGGGCTGATGCATATCATTCTTGTCCATAATGACAAGAATGATAAGAGATTAATCTATAATGACAGGAGATTATCTTGTTTTGCCTATAAAAAGTTGGCTCTGAGGGGACCATAGAAGTGAATAGATGGAGCTGAAATGCTCATCTTGAGAGATTAATCAAGACCAAATTCTTCTGCCCCTAAAATGAGGAGCTATATCGATAATCTTTTTGGGATTTCAGACAGTAGAGTTACATAAATTCATTCAACTGTCAAGCTGAATAAAAATGCACATGATAACCATTTTTTTTTCTAAAACTATTTTTCTACTCCAAACTTATTTCTGAAATAGAAATTCGTTTGATAAAAATAATTTTATTTTTCTATTTCTGGAACAATTTTTTTGTCCAGAAATAGGTTTGAAACATAATTGAGAAGTACAAATTTCAAATTTCTCTATTTCTAGAATAGATATAAGAAATAAAAAATCTTCTCATCATTTATCCTTACTATTAGTTGATCGCCCACCTGCAACCGCCCACCACCGCTTGCCATTATCATTGCTGCCGCCCCCGCTGATGATCGACTGCCTTTGCCGCCCCTCATCGGTCGTTGCCTCCTGATGGTTGGCTGTCGCCATCGCCCCTCGCCGCCACCCCTACCCATCACAGCCACTGATCGCATGTCATCGTTTGTCGCTTCTTAGGAGAGAAAATTTTTGTGTTGTTATCAAACGAGTTTCCATTTCGAGAATATAAATTTTATATCGTTATCAAACGCAGATTTTTGCTCAAAAATTTATTAAAAATAAAAATAGAAAAATCTATTTCTGTTACATAAATTAATTACTAACTGGAATTATTATTATTCGTGCCCTAACTCTTTAAGGCCGACGAAGATTTAGTGAATGTTGCAGCAAAAGGAGATGAATTGAGGGCCTGATTTATTTTATTTTATTTTTGATTTGCTTAATACTCACGGCTGAGAAATTTAAATTGTCATCCGAAATGCAAAAGAAAAAGTTGTCAACCCTAACAGATGTCATCACCGACGATGGCTCCTTCGGTGGTAACGCACGTCACTATCCGACATCTATCTAAGTGGCTCCATTCTAGAAATGTCCAAACAGACTTCTTGTCTGGGAACGCGATCGCATCCCACGGTTGATTGGCCGGTCAATTCCAGTCCCACATTACGCGTTTCGAGCCCCAATCTTTGAAAAAAAAAAAAGAAGAGGAATGAGAATGGACTCCGTCAAAGTCAACCTTATGGCCTGGTTTTCTCGATTCAGAACCCAACAGTCAAACCGCAATTACATTGGATCGTGATAGTGATAGGGACGGCATGGTTCTGAAGCTCGGTCTATGACCTAAAAAACAAATGGTTGACCATATGGGTTCTCCTCTTGGTGGGGTCTCTTGTCTTATACCTGAGTCGCCGCTCCCAAATTGAGTGAGTCACAAGATTATGATGAAGCGAAAAGTTAAAAAAGTAAATGTTCATTCAAACATATTTGACGTTAAATTAAATTAGTAGTTGAATTGGCCTACTGGTTAGATAATAAAGTACACAGTATGCATAAGATGTACCGTCCGATTTCTCATATCACTTAATGCAAATAATCTCGTATTTGAGCCAGCCGCTTCAATTTAGATTGGGTGGCATCCTCTTGGATCAATGAGACTAATTTTCATGAAATCAAAGGTTACCTTTCTTGTCATTTAAGAAAAAAGTATTTGAGTAGTAATCTTCCCTAATCTGTATCCATCTCATTATATATTAATAATACTTTTCTCATCATTCATTTTATATTAAGAAGGTACAAAAATCTATTGGAGAGTCGATACTAAAAAATACTACCCAACCTAAGTGATGCGGTTACCTCAAGTTAGCTCCTAAAATTGACTTACAGAATGAAAAAAATAAAAAAAAGACAATTCGTACGTGGGTAAGGTGCCCACTGCAGGGTCTATTTCTCGAATTTACTGACTACAGACGATTTCATAGTTGACCCACCCCCTTGAGTTTAGTTTCGATCGCGTCTTAGTAGATTTCATGGGATCAGTGATCACCAAACTAAGATACGCTTCTTTGTCATTTAAGAACAGACGACTTAATGTAAAGTCATGATATTGCCTATTTGCATCAATCTCATTTTCAATTGATAATACTAATCTAAGCATCTACCAAACGAATGTGCCATCATAGCATAAGACGCGCTCCGACATTGTGCTCTTTTTTAAGTTTTGCTCAACCCTCGGTCCGACTTGCATTTTTGGCAGCAGCTCCTTGAAATCCCAGACGGAATGTTTCGATTTAAACCATAGCTAATAACACCCGTTTGAGTGAGATCGTGATCACAGCACAACGAGATGCAAGTCGCATTGAAAAGGCGAAGTGATGGACATACTGGCAGCCTTGATCAAGAAGGTTCCCATCCACACGAGAGTAAAAGCCTTAATTGACTTGAAGAACCGCCTCGGTGGTACCCTCGACTTGTATGTTTGGGGTATTATGCTTGGACAAACGAAAGAAACCATACTTATGAGTGAACGAATGGTCATCAAAAGAATAAAAATATCAAGAGCCACTAATTCTGAATTCAAGAACGAGGATATATCCATTTGCGTGATTTTTCATCACTTCAATGCGAGAAGGGAGGAGAAATTGCTAGAACCGATTGTAATTAGCAAAGACTGGATTTGGAGTATTAGAGTAGGAACAGAAACTCGGGGAAGAGAACATGATAGTCAGCTCAGCTACACGTTGAAATTTAATTAGTAGAGTCTCATTGCAGTAGAAATAGACCACAGCACAGTACTCTCATTTCCCTCATGATCAAGCGCTGACATATAATAACTAAAACACTAGAGAATGAGGAACAGGCACGAACTAGTAAGGGAGTTCGAGATGGTGAGCGGTGGGGGCGGAGGTGGAGGTGGAAGCAGAGGAAGCAGCAGAGGCGGAGGAGTGGCGGTGAGCATGGCAGAGCTGGCGGAGCTTGGTGGGGACGTACCAGATGCAGAGGCGGGGATGGGCATTGAAGATTGCGTCGATGTCCCAGCCGGCCCTGCGACCCGCGATGGTGACCAGGGGGTGGTAGCAGGCTTGCCTCCAGGCGCCGACGTTCTCCCCGCGCTCCTTGAAGCTCTTGCGAAGGGCGTTGGAGGCGTGCTCGTCCAGGCAGTGCAGGGCGTAGCAATGGACGTAGTGCCTCATCTTCGGCTTGTTTATGTAGCTTGCTCCCGCCTTCTTAGCGTACCTGAACACCTGGTTCGTCACCTGCGTCGTCTTGTTGTTTGAATAATGCGCGCTTGGGTACGTTCGAAAGAGTTTGATAGCGTATAAAAAAAGAAGAGAGTCGGAGGACCTTGGTGGGGCATTTTTCGCCCCGCTCCTTGGCCAGGGATTGGACTTGGAGGAGGAAGTCGCGGCACTGGTCGTAGAGATGGAAGAGGTAGTCCAGGCCGTTCTTCTTCCCACGCGCCACCTCCCCGGGCTCCGTCACTATGAAGGGGTGCTCCCTCTGCCTCCTCATCTCCTCCACTTCCTCCTCCTCCTCCTCCTCCTCCTCCTCCTCTTCGGCGGCCGCTCCTTTCATCGCAGTGATGCGGTGACGATGACGGTGCTTCTTCCTCTGTTGTTGGGCACCCCACGTCGTCCCCGCCGTGTCCGCGCTTCCCGCCCCACCCACCTGATCCTTCTCTGCGTGCTGCACCACTTGTTCCTCCGACAGCCCTGCGTGGGAATAATCATAATGAACCACAACGTAAAAAAAAAATAAAAGAGGCCGAGATAGGTACCTTGGTGGGAGAGAGCATCGAGGAGAGGATGGTCGGAGGAGTGGAGGTGGTGGCGGCGGTCGTCGGCTTCGAGGAGGCGCCTGCGCTCGGCGCGGATGGCGGCTTTGATGCCGTAGCGCTCGCCGACGAGGAGGTCCCAACGGAAGATGTGGGAGAGAGAGTTCATCATGTCATCGAGCTCCTCCTCCTTCATGTCGAGGAGGGTGTTGGCTGTAAACCCCATCTCCGCTATCCTGGAGGCCGTGAGGTACCTTATCCCATAAGCCTCGAAAAGCTCCTCTAGTCCCCCCATCGTTCGCAACCCCACAACCGCAAATGTTTCCGGATCCATTTTCGCGCTTCGAATGCTGCAGCGTAGGGGTGCGCCACTGTTTGCTGCCTTGTTTATAAACAAATGGGTCCGTGAGTTTAGTGTGTGATATATATTATACACTGTATGTACGTACGTAGTGCTTGTGGAGGGAGGGATCGGGGTTGCATGGGATAAGACAGTAACTACAAGTTGAAGGTCCTGGTCGAGAACGAACCAGACGAGGAGACGAGGGGGGAGGGGGTGTGGTCCAGTTTGTAGTAGAGGGGGGAGTGACCATGTGTTCGGGTCGTCATCGGGATTTGGTCACTGACGCCCCCACTGTGTTTTGACTGTTGCTGCAAACCGCTGAACTGGGAATCGAGTGGTCTTGTCACCAGTTTTGTTTCGTAGTTTGTGCTGTGGGTTGTCACACAGAGAGAGAGAGAGAGAGAGAGCACTGTGAAGGAATGTCCTCTTCTCATCTTTGTCCTCTGACCGGTTCTCCTCTTCTTTACCATCTCAATATACGAACTCCTCAAGCACCCACTGTGCATTAGGGAGTCCCTTTGTACCTTTAGCTGATCAACGTGGCAGACGTGGATACCGACAAAACATAGAGTCTAATAATTCTGTTTAAATTTCGTGACTCTGAAACGCTATTTACAATGTCTTAGATAAGATTTCTATCGTCGAAAATAATTTTTAAATAAAAATCACATTTGATAACTATATAAAATTTATACTTCCGGCATAAAAAAAGAACATGAGTGTTTTTAGTACAACTTACAGATTTTTTTTGTGCCCTAAAACTTATTTTAATTTTTTAATAATTTTTTTCCTTTCTTTTCTTTTGGCGGCAACGGCAAATGACGGAGCAATAGCGCAGGAAGAAGAAAAGCAAAAAATAAAAAATAAATAAAAATTTATTTCAAAAATTATTCTTTGGAATAAAAAGTTACTTTTTTTCTACTTCTTATTTATGTTCTAAATCTATTCTTTAGAACAATTTTCTATTCCAAAAAATAGAAATACTAATTGATGTTACCAATCGATTTATATTACTTTATTTATTTATTTTGGAGAACAAAATAATAGAAAAAAATAGGAACATTAACAAATGCGCTCTTAATATGTTGCGGAAACACAATTAAGTACCAAATTAACGTAATTTGGTCCATGTAACTTGCATTCATAAGGATGACAATAAAATAAATCAAACGTCAAACTTACATAGTTTGGTCAATATGACCTACATTTATGAGGAAGGGAGAGTAACACAAAATTTTATTATAAATCAAACAATATAATGAAGATTACAATTATATTTAAATAATTAGAACACTCATTATATTTCCAAACTCCCAATTATACCTAATAGCTCAAATGATGTTTCGTATTCACGATTTCTCATGAAATATTTTCTTAATCTCGCAAAAGAATTACACAAAATCTTAATACAATACTTTCATGACTTCAAATACTTGAAATGTAATTCACAAGGACAAGTTTCTTTTGGATGCTCTTCACAAAGAAATCCTCCTCCTTCTTTTTTTGTTTTGTTTTGGTACATAGAAGAGAATTGGATTTAAAATAGAAACTTCCTTTTAAGAAACTTACTAAGCCTATTCAAATTAGGGAACTGACTTAAACTAGGAAAGATTCATTTTTTGGGCTCAAACTCAAGATATGTTTTCAAAAATCTCTATGTTAGCTTGATGTTTGAATTAAATCATAATTGTTTTGCTAAAAATTTAAACCTCCTTGATATTCTCCCATAGCCTCTCATAGGCCCAATTGCCATAAACGTCTTTGAAGTTCAAGACTTTGACATAACTGTGGACTTTATTAGAACATCAACTCTATTTGCACCTTTAATTGCTTTATAAGGATTTTTCAACACAACTTTCTCAATCATAGATGGAGCAAAATCACTATTGTATCCAAATTTATCTGGAGATAAAACACGCACTTGTCAAATTCAGCAGCTATAGCAACCATTAGCTCCATAGGCTCCACTTTATTATAAGCACCATTTGTGTTATTGCAACTCCACTTTCAGCCGATCATTGTTCAAATTTGAATTAGCATTGCCACAAACACTCTTACCCATAAGTATTAGAGACTTGTCAAATGTAATTTCTTTATTGATAATAAGTGAATTTTTTTTAGGCATCATAACTAAAAGAATATGCACTTTATTGACCTTCCATCAAGTTTATCATCACTCGCTCAAACATAATACGAGCAACCAAATTTCTAATAATAGAATAATCAACAACGTTACTTAATGACATTTCCTAGGGAGTACGACATCCAATTGTAGTTGACAGTAATGTACATATAAGGTAGCTTGTTGTACTAAGCACATTTGTTAGGAATCTCTTAACCATAAAAGCACTAGTATTTTGTAGGCTATTTATAGTAATGTCTGCTTATCAACTCTACGACATGTTGTGGTTCATTGATCTTTATTACATATCTAGAAGAATTTGACAGCCAATCACAAGTTTGGAATTGTGGTTCTATTCGTTCCAAGGAGAATCCAATCAATCATCCATCGCACTGTTAGCCAAGGAACTTCCTTATTTGGAGTCTCTATTCAAAGAAGCAATAAGATTGTTGGAAGATCTATTTGTATGGATGAGTGGATCTTTGGTGATTCCATTGTTATCTACAACAACTAAATTGATCATCTCAAACATCATTCAATAGTCAACTTAAAGTTCGACAACTATAAAAAGGAATTAACGTGAGGCAAAGTAGATTGAGACGAAATGCGAAAATTACGAGAACACTTACTCTTTGATCATTTGATTTACTCACTAAAAGTTATATGATGATTGTAAACCTTTCAAGAAGCATATGAGTGCTATAGCAATGCGTGTAACTTGGTAGTGTGATCTACCAACTTTAGATAGAAGCATTGTAAGCTACAATTGTAAAACTCAAACAGCTACTAGTGAAATTTAGCCTTATTGGTGATTATTTAGTATGTAAATCTGGATATAAGTTTAATCTAAGCCAAATCACTATAAATATGCATGCATCTATCCTTATCCTTTTACTTATGATTTTAATTGTTTGATAGAAGCATCGCGCACGTATCAGCAGCATATTCTGGCATCTATCAATTTGTTTCGGCATATATCAACTTGATTTGTTCTATACCAAAAAAATTTATCAAGTTTCATTTTACAACCTGTTTACCCCCTTAAAGTTATATTACTAGCCTAGTCACATTGTTGTAGAGTCCGCGAGGGCCAATCAAACTCGACACCTTCCTACTTCTGACGGAACAAATTATAATTACTGGAAATGCGAGATGAAGGCATTTATCATATCAATAGATCCAGGATTATGGGAAGTTTTTGAAAATGGTGTCCATCCTACTCGAATAGTTTTAATAACGATCTCATCTGCAACCTCCGACACTGGTGAAACACAGGAGAAACAAAAGAAGTGCAAGCAACGTCTACCCAGGAATTAGCAAGAAGAGAAGCTCATGATGAAAAGCTTTATATAGTCTTTACTGGGCCTTATCGCTTGCTAAGTTTAACCGCATTTCTACATGTAGTTCAGCCAAAGAAATTTGGAACAAGTTGCAGGTCACTTTTAAAGGACTGATAGAATCAAGGAAAGCAAGATGGACATGCTTTTGGGGAAATACGAAACCTTCAAGAAGAAGTCCGATGAAACTATCACTATAATGAACACTAGGTACAGGAGATAATTAATGGTCTTGCCTACCAAGGAAAGACGTTGACAAATGCAGAAAACGTAAACAAAATCATGAGAGCATTACCACAGGAGTGGAGTTACGTGAAAATTTCAATTCGAGAAACACTAATACTATTGGATTTCTCATTGGATGAACTCATGGGAACACCGATGGATTTCTCATTAAGTCAAAAAAATCTAATGAAGGAGGGCAGAAAGTTAATAAGCCAATTGATTTTAAAGCCAACATGTATGATACAGGGGATGAAACATCAGACGAGAACGATGTAGATAAAGAGATCAATCTGCTGTCCAAATGATTCCATAATCTCATAAAGAAACAAAGAAACTTCAGAGGAAGGAAACAATCAACTGAATATAAGGAGAATAGGATTTTTAAGAATAAAGAAGATAACAAAGGCAAGGACGTAATCTGCTCAAAGAGTACAAAGAGTGGACACATCAAAGTTTATTCTTCGAATTCTTCAATGGCAGACATTGAATATAATTCCAGCGATGAGGAGACGAAGAATTTAGGAAACATCTGCCTAATGACAGATAGTCAATCCGAGAATAACAAGGTATTTTATTCAAATTATCATTTCGAGTTACGTGCCTCCACCTTGTGTGTGTAAACAACATTATACCAAACATTCTGTTGAGCCCATTGGTAGAGTTCTTTAATTGCATGAGGTGTGGCGATGCCAAAGCACCGTGGATGTGAATGTCACATATATCATAATAATGTAAAAGCTCTAATTGATTGTTATGAAGAGATTATTCAAAAGAAAGAACCCGAGCAAACTTGAGAGCCTAAAAGGATGAAGAAGTTTTTTCTCGTAGGGAAAAAGGAAGAAAGAACAAACCATACCTCAACAGTGGATACTTAAGACATATGACGGGGATTTAACTAAGTTCATGAGTTTATCAAATGTCAATGAAGGAAAAGTCATGTTTGGTGGAAATGGAAAAGGAATCGTCAAATTAGCAAATTTAACCATCGAAGATGCTTCACTTCACTGGTCAAGGGGCTTAATTATAGCTTGATCAGTATAAGCTAGACGTGGATTGAAGATCAGTTTAGAGGAAAACAAATGTTTTGGCATAAGTAAGGACAAGTCACAAACATTCATAAGGAAGAAGACACGGTAATGTGGGTGCATTTGGTTTAGATTTCTCAAGAGGTTCTCTTCTCTTGGATGCAATTGGATCCAAAATAGGAAAATCTTTTTTTTTTTTATGGAAACTTTTCAAATTAGGAAGCTTACTTTGATTAAGAAAGGTTCCTTTTTCAGATTCAAATTCAAGAGGAAGAGGATCGGACATGTTTCTTCCCTCTAATGGGCGTATTCATATTTTTGTGGTTTGATGATGGGGTGCGTGTAAGCTTGCACGGCCTTCACAAATCGTTGTTACAGGACGACCCGTTGAGTGTAATTGAAGTTTAGAAATAATTGGGGTTGGCTACCAACCATTGCTTGGCTAATAATAAGGTCCATACGATCAGGAGGGACGTCGGACTATGTACGATGATTAAGAGACGGTTGGCCAGTTGGTCCCGTTAAGAAATCAGGGGACGACGGATGCGGGCCCATCAGAATAGTTGGAAGAGCCCAGGCCCAACTCATGAAATTTGACCAGACAGCCGAGCTGGTTGTTTGTGGAGTCAAGAACACCATCACCTGCTTCCCAACCCAACCATATCCTGCTGCTCCTCGCATCTCCCATTCCCTGAAACTCCTCCTCTTCGATCGAGAGAGAAAGAGATAGAGATTGATGTGTTGATCCGGTGTTCTCTTTGGCCATCCTAGCCAAAGATCATCCGAGTCGTTGAGTGTATTCTTCTTGTCCCCACTTTACTGAATCATGAAGATGTGGGCCTCCTCCTCCTCCTCCTCCTCCATCTTCTTCTTCTTCTTCCTCGGGCTTCTCTGCACTCATCTCTCGCCGGTGTCCGCCAGGATCGGAGCTTCAGATTCGGGTCGGACCCAACCCACCGAGCGCATCTCCGGTGCGATTTCCCTCTTCCTCTTTTTTCTCTTCCATAGTTTTAACTAGTCCAATTGGTCGTTTCCCTTTGCTGGATTTGACCTTGACGATGTACATTGAATGTGTGTGGGCCCTATTGTTGCGCGTCCTTGTTTTGGATGCCCTTTGCCAGACAACCGCAGCCGGCTCTCCTAGATTTGCATTTGCTCAGTATCACCCTGCCAAGTTCAAAACCTGTAGATTTATCTCGAGCTTTGGATCTCCTCGACCCAATGGGGGAATCACTCTTCTAATTCCATTATCTTCTTTTCTCTTCTTTTAGCATAATGCGGAGTACCTAGTAATAAATTTGAGTATTCGCGCTTCCACAAACTGGTGCTTAGTCTAAGAATTAAAGTACCTGGTTTTCCCAAATCTACATTTGTCGTTCACCTGTACACATGCATTTCTGGTTCAAATTCATACTCCATCTTAAACTGCACACAAGGCCTCGTATCCCCAATTCCTGTCTTCCACCTCTCGTACCCAGATTGATAAGCCATTTAACTCCAATAGGTCAATCTTGACTTTGCTTTGCATAGACTATTCGGTTGGGAAATGAGCTATCTTTCATATAAAATGCTCAATTTCAATGGGTGGAAGAAATTTTTCGCCTCGCCTCAAAACAAATTTCCATTAATCTGTTGCCGAGAGCTTACAACCTTTTGTGTGCTTCGGTGGAAATGATGCAGGCAGTGCTGGTGATGTTCTGGAAGATGACCCGGTGGGAAGGTTGAAAGTATTCGTTTATGAACTCCCAAGCAAGTACAACAAGAAAATTCTTCAGAAGGATCCCAGATGCCTGAATCACATGTTTGCTGCTGAAATCTACATGCATCGCTTCCTCTTATCTAGCCCTGTTCGAACCCTGAATCCAGAAGAAGCCGATTGGTTCTACACTCCTGTTTACACCACTTGTGACCTGACGCCGAATGGTCTCCCTCTGCCTTTTAAGTCTCCCAGGATGATGAGAAGTGCCATACAACTCATCTCCTCAAATTGGCCTTATTGGAATCGGACTGAAGGAGCTGATCACTTCTTTTTAGTACCTCATGATTTTGGAGCATGCTTTCATTATCAAGTAAGAGAACTGTCCTCTTGGTTATCCTAGATAAACTTTTAATGTGTTTGAAAAAAATATGAAAAATAAAGAATCCTACTTGACAACGTTGCTGCAGGAGGAGAAGGCCATTGAAAGAGGAATTTTGCCCTTGCTCCAACGTGCTACCTTGGTTCAGACTTTTGGTCAAAGATATCATGTTTGCTTGAAAGATGGCTCAATCACAATTCCCCCATATGCTCCTCCACAGAAAATGCAAGCGCACCTGATTCCTGAAAAGACTCCTAGGTCCATTTTTGTGTACTTCAGAGGTCTGTTTTATGATGTTGGAAATGATCCTGAAGGTGGTTATTATGCAAGGTAATGCCTTTTCCATTTGGTAATACAAGGGTTGACATTGCATCCCACAGCTATTGTATCACTTCGCAACCTATGTCCTTGCTTTAATGAAGCCTGTGAAATTAAGAGATAAATGCTGATGACCAACTGAATCGGTTGAGATATGTAATGCTGTCATGTGAAACTGGAATTAATCAGACTAAATGTTATAATGGATTCACACTCAAACCCATATATCAGAGTCAAAGATGAGAAGGGGAAATGCTGATAGTGTTGACTTTCTAAGAAAGTTGTCTGGTTGTTATGTTCTAATGCCTCTTTTGTTATTATGAAGTACATCCTACATATAAGAAGCTTGAAATCAATGTCTTAACCATCAATTTCAGAGGTGCAAGAGCGGCGGTCTGGGAGAACTTTAAGGACAATCCCCTGTTCGACATCTCGACGGAGCACCCTTCAACTTATTATGAGGATATGCAAAGGGCTGTCTTCTGCTTATGTCCACTTGGGTGGGCCCCTTGGAGTCCAAGATTGGTTGAAGCCGTGATATTTGGATGCATTCCAGTTATTATAGCCGACGACATAGTATTACCCTTTGCCGATGCAATCCCATGGGAAGAAATTGGCGTGTTTGTTGATGAGAAGGATGTGCCTAACTTGGATACCATTTTGACCTCTATTCCTCCAGAAGTAATATTGAGAAAGCAGAGGTTGCTTGCCAATCCTTCCATGAAGCAGGCTATGTTATTTCCACAACCAGCTCAACCAGGGGATGCTTTCCATCAGGTTCTGAATGGTCTTGCACGCAAGTTGCCGCACGGGAGGTCAGTTTACCTGAAGCCAGGGCAAAAGATTTTGAATTGGACTGCAGGCCCTGTAGGTGACTTGAAACCGTGGTAAACATCACAGAGAGCTCAAACATCACCGTGTTGTCCAGGGCTTTGTGTCTCAACATTGTATTGAAATTGCAGAAGATTAGATCGAAGTGTAAAAAGTTGTGATTTTGCTAACATGTATCTGAATATATATTTTATCTTTACGGTTTCCAATACCTGGATTATGTCATCCTTAAATTAGCTGACGGTGGCTGTAGTTGATGAGTCGTTGACGAAGGAGTGGGTTTTGTCGATTTGCTGATTCATTGATGCTTTGCGGCCATTTGTGGTCACTCTGTGCCGATTGCATTGATTGGATTGAAGAGAAGCTCAAGGGACTGTCTCGACCCAATTGTGACTAGGGTGATCCGTAGATTTATCGGTTTGATTTCGATTCTCATCAGGGGCTTGATTGAACAGCCGACGCCTGGGGAATTTAGTCTTGGGGAGGGATCCACACAGCCTGAATGCGCGAAGGCTACTAGTAATGCCATCCGTCTACCAGGGATACATAGGCCTGGATGGCTAGTAATACACATGAAAAGAGATAAATTCGAAACAGATTAGTCTCGTGAGGATACTCCCGAGGATATTAAGAATGGAATGGGTTTTCAACATCGGAGTCGTGGAGACTTACGCACGGAAATCTATAATGATGGATTGGGTAACCCTCCGTTTTCTTAAAAAGGTGCAAAGTTATGTAATGGGCATGGATTAACCACGTTTCCGAAGCGATCCTACGGACAAGACGAGAGGTAAGTGGCGAAATGAAGAAGGCAGAGGATGACATGAGATTCACCCGTTCTGGGACACGCCTCTACCTTTATCCTCCTCTCCTCATCATCATCGCCGTATTCTCTCTCTCCCCCTTTTTCCGCTTCTCCTCACACACGCAGAAGAGAGAGAGAGAGAGAGAGAGAGAGGGAGATGGCGCAGTGGCTGCCGGTGACGACGCCATTAGCCCCGATGACTACTGGGATGAAATCGTCCTTCTTGTCCCCGCAGTCCCTGCGGCTTTTGAGCGCCAAGGTGAAGGTGGCTCCGTCTGCTTCGTCTTCTTGGACCTCCTCCCCAATGCCGAGGCCCTCCATCTCCATGCGTCTTGCCTCCAAGCAAGCCTACATCTGTCGCGATTGCGGGTACCCTCTCTCTCTCTCTCTCTCTCTCTCTCTCTCTCGTCCATCCCCCTCCCTCTAAAAATGGGATGCTCATTACCTGGTGCTAACTTGGGTGCAGCTACATTTACAACGACCGCACTCCCTTCGACAAGTTACCCGACAACTACTTCTGCCCTGGTAATGAAAGAAATCTCCCTTTACCCCAATTATCAGTTTGGTTTTTGCTTCTTCTTATCCATAAAACTTGGAAGCATTACAATCTCATGTCATATTTTCTGGTCGTAAATGCTGAACTTCTACGGTGTAATCAATGATGGTGCGGGGGACTCATAGCTCCTTATTTAGTCGAAGAACTGGGTTAGTTGCAAAAACTACTACTACGGGGATGACACTTCAATCACCCCCACATTAGCGATTGACCTCAAAGATTCACAAGTATATTTCTCGTCTCCTTTTGCTCAAATTGCTCACTTTCCACTACTACAAAAAGATGTGAGGTGGTCTTTTTTCACTAGGCATGTATGGGACACGAATCTGATACATGGGTAGATCCGAGAAAAACTCGGTGGAAACGTCCGATGCGTCTTCCTTATGTTTCATTTTCAAAGATGAGTAGGAGAAGCGGAGACATCTGAGGAGTGCCACAACTGTCTAGCGGAATATCTTCTTGTTCCTTTTGATTAAAAAGTGACCATTTCTTCTTCATATTTGGTGTCTGCAGTATGTGGTGCTCCCAAACGGAGATTTAGGGCATTTGAGCCTGCCGTGACCAAGAATGCTAATGCCACGGATGTTCGCAAAGCAAGGAAAGCTCAAATCCAGAGGGACGAAGCTATTGGGTAAACACCCCCTCCCCACTTTCTTTCTTTCTTTCTTTCCTTCATTTGTTTTGCCTTGTACCTTCTCCTCCTCCTCTTACTCTATCTTTCCATCTGGCTTGTGCAGGCGATTTTTGCCCATTGGTGTGGCAGTTGGAGCTATTGCCCTTGTTGCTTTATATTTCTATCTCAACAGTTCATTCTAGTCTACCCTCTGCTTCCATTTCGTTTGCACAATATTTGTTGAGAATACATCTTCATTAAGTAACTCGTCAGATTTTCATTTCCTGTAAGCAAATCTTGTTGCAATAGTACGCATTGTCTTGGATTTTATTTCTAATTAAACTGGTTTATATAGATAGAATTAATCAAACTGCTATGTGATGAGTCCCGCATTATTATCTGTGTTGGACATTGGACTAATTCATCATTTCATTCCATACACCTTAAGTTCATTGCTTGAAGATCTGGGCACTTTTAGTGGCTTAGTGGCTTCAAATAGGAAGCCACTTCTATTCTGATAAAAGGCACTGCATTTATCTTAAGAAACTTCACATTCCTATGAGGTTGCGGCGTATCTGCTGCCAGCATCATTCTGGTCTTTGGATGCGCACTGCTTCCTCAAATAAACTGCCACAAGGATCATTCCGCTGTTGCATATTTCATTATCTTCCAGTCATTAGCAACCCACCAAGAGGTCCTCCTGCCTTGAGCATACTGCCCAACCTCTCCTAGTGATAGAAATCAACTAAGGAAACTTGTAATTCTTTACCATAAGCATAACAATCGTAACTTCTCTATTTTTAATCCAACCAGGATGTACAGCTGATATAATGAAGAGATTTGCAATTTTACAGGGCATGTGCCAAAAAAACTTGCGAGAGGACAGCTAGGAGGAGGCATATGCAATATTTGCCTTTCAACTTAATACTATCTCAAACTATTACACAAAGACATTCTAACTCATTCTCGCAAAACGAACGATCCTTCTATACTTTTCTCCATGGACTGTGGAAGAGGAAACTTTAGAGAGAATACATCACTGAAGCTCGAGGACGGAGCAGGCTTGAACTCGTATGGACTGCTCTTGGGTCCCCAAACCTGTAACAAACATGAGTATGTAGCATTACATGTTGTATAAAGCAACCTCACTTCATCTTTTATTGTCAGATCAAGTTGTGGAGATACGTGTGGAGGCCAAAAGAACTAACCTGCTGTCCATCCTCATCGTATCCCCTCTCCCAAAAATGTAATTCATGGTTCTTCAAAATTGCAAGTTCAGAAGTACAGTAGGCTGCCCCATTCTGCCAGGAGAGGCAAGAAACCATCACATGACATGATAGGTCAGACTTTAGAATAAGAAACAACAGAATAGAAAAGTGCATTACTGTGTTAAGAGACATCCTAAAGTCAAGGGTATCAATGGAACGGATGTTGTGGAAAGACATACCCATGAATTAGGGAACCCGCCAGGTGGAGTTGAACCTTCATATAAGCAACGCTTTCCACGATCACAACGCTTCATATATATCGTTGTCAAGTGCTCTGCAACATCCTGTGGATAGTATAAGAAAGTCAACCATGGAAACACCGTTTGTCAGATAACTATTTCAGCATACACAACACGATGCCTACAAGGGACTCTTTCTGCCAAAAGTAGCATCTTTGCAAAATCGTCAGCTGATGCTAACAAGTTGAAGGAACAAAAACATCCTGAATATCGAATGTCAGTGGAAAAGCATTGACTAGAATCAACAATCCAATCAACTTTTTCCTATAAAATTCGGCCTCACACAATCATGCCCGTCCCACAGAATAGGACTCATTGTGATTTGCAGAAAGGCACACTTTGAAACCCCACATGAATAGCAGAATGGGCCAAATTAGTAAAAAACTGAAACTACAGCACCATTTAGAGTATATGAGAATCACTGGTACCATGAGACCCAGTATGCTCAGGACCCCACTCCTGAGCTTTTAGTATTCCAAACCTCCATTGTATAAGAGATAAGTCAAGCAACTCAAGCCTCATTATGTCTCCTTGTAAACATAAGTTACACGGAAGCGCATGGTTTGAGATCACAGCTAGGTTTGAGAAAATCAGTGGCATTTAACTGAAGAAAGAAGAAACTAGATCAGGGAAGATGAGAATAGGCGTGCCTCCTAACCAAGTTAAATGTATAGAAAGCAGCTCTCTAGAATCATCAGGGTATAGTGTAACAAAGAATTGTTCTTTATGCTCCCCACTAATCTGTGACTTCCAGATAATCCCATGGACTCTGTGTTTCTATCTTGGTCCAAAAGATGTGAACTTCATGAATAGATCTGCTCATCATCTAACAGATGGCCTCAACCATCATATAGTAGGAAATGTTGCTCTTCTCCATAGAATCATTTGGTTAAGACTCGAGCTTGCTGGCTTCTTAGAAAAGCAAAGGAGATGAGGGCATGAAACGGATATCCAGTGGTGTGTTCAAGGTGTTGGCACAAATTTGTGCAAATGAATGATAGGATCCCTAGGTTACTACCCAGCTTGGCTCATCAATGCTGCCAGCATTTGCAGAAGGATTCAGGGCCTCAACAGAATAGCCACAGCAAAAAGTAAGTTCACAACTAACAGCAAAGTAGACACTGGATGCAGAACATCAAAGTAGTATGAGTCACTCTGCCTATCAAGAATTGAGGTCGAAAACACATATACAGCCAAAAGAAGCGGAAGGTAATAGCGTGAAAACAAGACTAAGAGAGCTACTGAGTTGAATATTGGAACTTGGTTCTTATGACTCTATATGCTTCCCCCTCTGAAAGCTCAAAATATTTTGTGCAAGCAACAGATAAAATGAACTGATCACGCATTTCATGTCAGAGAAATGCATAGGGGAATCCAATCCTTTAATTTTATGAGTCTACGGATAATTGCTAGAAAGCAACGGAAGACTTACGTCGATAACTTCAGCGGGTTGCGGCCTCTGGTCCTTTGCACGATCACAGAAATTCTTGTACTCTTCCATGTCTCTGATGGCAAATGAGCTAACCTATCACAAGTCACGGGTATGTCCGCGCAGAGGTGATTGGTTTTAGTCAAGTTGGGAAGTAAGGAGGAGAAAGGGGAGAAGCAAAGTACCTCAACATCACATTTCAACTCTTTTGGACAGGGCTTGACCAACAGAAACCTCTGCGACCAGGCAGCTGTTAGATAGATGTTGAAGAGGCCAGAGGAGGATCTATCCATTATCAAAGGAAGAGAAACTGTGGGATGGCGAGGGTAAGATTACCTGGCGAAAGGGCTTCTGAGGAGTTCTCCAGAACGCCTGAGCCAGAGACGAGATTCAAATACGGCACCGCACAACAAGTGAAGAATGCGATAAAGCGGAATATATTTGGAGGGTCGGGGGTGAAGAAGAAGAAGAAGAAGGAACCTGTTCGAAATAGAGGACCCTCGAGCCGTCCACCATCTGAGCGGCGGGGCACGTAAGTAATCTGGGAGGCAACAACACGAGAGAAGGTAGGTATCCATGACAAACAAAGCCCAAAAGAAAAAGGTGGGGCAGGTAAAGACGAATTGTGATCCGATGATCAATTCAAAAGACCTGATGTTGAAGTAATTATCGGGATCTCTGGCGGCTTGCTCCTTGGAGAACTGGGTACAACAAAGAGGACGAGGACAGAGGACTCAGAGCGCGATTCATTCACTACACTTCACTTCACACAAAAGAAAAAACAAAGAGGGGAAAAAAGAGGGAACGAGACCTTCTCGCCGGAGAGGGAGTGAGAGACGAAGCGAGCGTGGTCCCATCGAGTGGTGGACTTGGTGAGGCGGCGGAGGAGGAGAGCGCCACCCGCCACCAGCAACGCCTTGATGACCACTCCCCTGGCCGCCTTGCTCCACCCCTTCCCGTCCGGCTCCGAACCCATCTCTGCTTTCCTCCTTCCCCTCTTCTTATGCGATGGCGATGGACTCTTCCTTCACACTCCCTCTCCCTCTCCTCATCTTCTCCTTTTCTTTTCTTTTTCTTTTTTGGTTCTTTTCCTCTGTTGTCTCCGTTCTAACAAAAGAAGGAAGAAAAAAAAAAAAAAAAAAACGATTTCGTGAGGCCACTGTTTATCCCTCCGCCTACCCGGTCTACATCCCCAGTCAATATTTCAACTTCAGTGCAATTTTGGATCTTTACCGAATCCCCTTTGTACATAATCCCCTTATATTCAATTTGGTGTCTTTGATTTTGCTTCCGAAACTAACCTGTTCTACTGTCTTCATGATCTTGCGTTGAGTTCCAATGAATAACTCTGTATCTGAAAATATATATAGGTTTCTTATTTGGATATGACATAGCATTTTCTGTGCTACTGTTGTAAACCGTTTTACATATTTCTACAAGACCTGATTAGTTATAGGTTCGTCACAGGATTTGGTTTTACGCAATGTTTTCAAGTGTACATGTACAATGGTTTATGTCTAGAATCCAATGTCCTCTCCTAGAGGACCTGGTGGTTTTATCACTATATAGCTAGGTCTTCAGCTCTAATTTGTTTTTGCCAGCGGCTGACTTAAGGATGCAGATAATAAACAATCTCCCTCAGAAATTTGACAATCGCATAATTGTATCTTCGATATAAAAATCTTAACTTTGATTGAAATCACAACACCCCTTATGTGATATGTCCACAATAGAGTCCACTAGAGCCACAAATGTAATCCAAATAGCCTCAAACCACGCACGATGGAAGGTTTCTCGTCACAAGATTCCCCAGCGAGAGAGCCGTATCTACTATGTGTTCAAACATTAGGTCAAACTGCCCTTGTTTTTGGCGTGAGAAAATCTTTATCTCATGAACATCAGGAAAATCATTCAAAGCTACTACCTAAATCATATGTCAAAAGACAACTTCGACGACAGTTAGCAAGTGAAGGGATGACCTACTCCCCGTCCAATTCAAAATATCGCTTGAGCCCAGCCGATCGTTGAGGAGATGGCCTCGAAGTGTCACCCAAGGTAATGTTCACTAAGCCTTACCTTTTCCTTCACTGATATCCGAGTTTTTCGTGTGCCCTCGTTCACCAAAGGAATATAGATGCCAGTGCTCTCTTGCCTCTCTTCTTACAGCTAGTTAAGCATATATCTGTGGTTTCGGATTTATAGTGCTTATTCAAAAACCTTCCAACACGAGGCTTCGCAGCTTTAAAAGCTAACCTCTCGTCTCTCCGCAAAGAATTTCCCAGTCACTGCCTGATCTGGGAGAAGGGCTAGCCACACTCCCGTGTCAGCCCCTTCCTCCACTGAAACGTTCCCAGCCCAACCGGTCATAGCAGTCTTCACCCAGCCCGGGCAATAACAATTAACATATATCTTCTCCCCTTCAGGCCGGTCGGACAGTGTCTTTGCCATCAGTCTTGTGTAGGCATTAACTGCGAGTTTGGATACTGAGTAGTCAGTAAAAGTTTGTGGCCATCCGCCTGATGTCCACGTTCCATCATCTACTTGTTGTAGGAAAGTGGCAACTGTTCTATCGATGAGTTCCTCCGTAAGCGTGTCCAAGTCACCCAGCTTTCGTCTCAGATTCAAGTCCTCAATCCTCTGTCAAAAGTCAAAAATTAACTGCACACTAAATAGATAGAAATGTACATAATGAACAATAAATTTCAAGTGTTATATAATTGCACATTGCTCACTTAGGATTTATAATGGCTTAAGTTTCATGTGATCTTCCTCTATCTAACAGTTTAAAGCTTTTGAGGTAGAGTTTCTAACATATTATTAGGATCCAACTTCGATTTTCATGCACCAAGTAATATTTCATGTCGTCTTTTTTTTCTTTTCTTCTTTTGTATATTACGTTCACCATTCTTTAACTTCTCGTGCATTTCCATGCAGATTGAGGATTTCTAACACTGAGGATGAGAGATTGAACTTCCTTTCAGATGTCGGATGCTTATATTTCCTGTATCATGATTCTTAGTACCTCCAAGTGTCATCGAGGCAAAACTGCTGCATGATAAGGACTAGGACAACCAAAGGTGAATGGACGAATACAGATTCAAAAGGACAGGATTTTATATGGATCAGAAGATTATCAGATGTTTGAAAATGAAATCACAACATAAAAGTTCATCCTGCCCATCAAAGAAACATTTTTTTTTTGTTCTTTCCATTTAGTCAGCAGGAGGAGGAGTCGACTTACATTTCTTCTTCCATTTAGTCTCCCTAGCCGGGAGCTCACATTGACTATACGAGCGGCTGCGGCAGAAGGTCTCATCAAGGGGATCATGGCTTTTATCATGTTTTTGGTTCCATAGTAATTGGTAGCCACAACCATATGAGCAGATTCAACGGAGTTGTCCGACCCAACATTGAAGTTGACACCTGCGTTATTAACCTGAAGGCAGAGAAAATCAGCTTCACTTGCGCAGGTAAAATTGATGACTGGCTAAGCTATGGCTATATCCTACTCAAAACGTTCTTCCTGCAAGAGCAGAGAGAATCCGTCTCTACTAATCCCTATTCGCATTCAAGAGCTATCCCATTAAAGATGTTCCAAAATTCCCCTGGGTAAAAGGAAATAAGATGGTAGTATGCTTTTGAGCTATGAGAAAAATTAGAGGCGACGTCAATGGAGGAAAGCAATCAGGGTAAAAGAATGGGGAGGGATGAGGACAAAATAAGAAGAAGAAGGGAGAGATGCTACCAGGACATGGATACCCTCGTAGGTCTGCCGTATCCAATCGACGAAGAGTTGAATTGAGGAAGGGTCCAAGATGTCGAGCTGATGAAAGGCGACATCCAGGCCGCCTTCTCGTAAGACCCTCGTAGCTTCTTGGCCAACACATTCGTCCCTCGACGTCAATACGACCGTCAGTCCATGCGTCGCGAGCTGTCGGGCAATCTCGAAGCCAATGCCCCGGTTACTCCCGGTCACCACGGCAATCGTTTCTTTGGACCACCACCTGCAGCATTCTCAGAATCAACGGGGCCAAATCAAACGATCTTATATATGTATATCCTTTCTATCTATCTATCTATCTATCATCTGTCGAGAGGAGAGAAAAGGGGGGGGGGAGGCATCCGCTCGATGCTCAGTGGATTGGGATATAGCGAATCGAAGGGGAACGAAAGGAGATCTGGTAAGCCTAAACAAATTGAAATCGAGACAACAACCGAGAGGAGGACCGCATTGAAGAAGAAGAAGAAGAAGAAGAAGAAGAAGAAGAATAGGGGGATTATTTTTAACCTTTGGTGATCGGAATAAGGGATGGTTCTGAGAAGAGAGATCTCCTGCAATCTTTTCTCTCTGCGCTCTTGGGCTCTTTCTTTGCTGCCTCCCATCCTCTGCCTCTCTGCCTCTCTGCCTCAGCCTCTGCCTCTGCCTGCCTCCTTCCCCTCTTCCGTTTTCCCAAACTCCTTTCCTTAATCTCTGTCAGCCAGCGTGAGGGGAGCTACGATCCCATACGTGCGGGAACACGATGCATCGCCTCCATTCTGCAGCCACGTGGCTGGTCGTCAGTTGAGCTGGTATTTAGGCCAACGGTGCCTGCCTCAGGACGACGACGACACGTAACTGTTCTTCTTCATCTTTCTGGTTCGGGGCGTTAGCCATTTCTTCCTACTTACCCACGCAAATGTCCCTTGTCAGGACAGTCCGTACATTCCTGTAATTGGTCCTGATTAATACCGACATCCCTTTACATAGTTTTCATTTGATATATTACATAGGATATTACATTTCTCTCTCTTTCTCTCTCATTTCAATGAAAAGAGATGGCCTACCCCCCAAAGGTGAAGATATCTGTGGGTTGAAATATTTCATCCATGGAGGGTTTTGTTTGTCCACAAAGTTTGATTTTCGAGCAAAAGTCATTATAGCAGACTTAATAATGACCTCAGGTATCCAGTGGGATAAGCTCAATTTATCAAAGCCGTGATTCTGCTATGGTGAAGACAAGGTACTAAAGTGCCAGACATCCCATCTTTATTGATAAAACTCTAAACTTTATATCATCATTAAGCAAAAATTGCGATATTGATGACATTGCTTACACTAAGATTAACAATGCCTAGCTTCATAAGTTTTCATTACAAATCTCCAATTTGCTATGAAATAAATTACCGATATGCTATGATGATGCGCTTCTATGTTTTCTAATAGCCAACATAATCACAGTTACTCTAATGGCGTATCATTAACAACTCATTCTTCCAAACAAAATGAATTATTGGGGTTTACCTCAATAACCACTCTTTTCACAAAGGAAAAAGGGAGAGGGAAGGTTAGGGTGAGGACAATTTAAATTCACGTGTGGATTTCAACTTCCATGTTATGTAAAAAGAAGACAAAAGTTTGAGAGTGAGAACAAATGGAAGTAAAAATTGATAACTCACTAAAAACTTAGGTATTTCCAAAAGGGAAACAAATATGAATAATTCAAGCAAGAGTTGATAATTTAGTTCGTGACTTAATTGTAAAAATGTTAGTGAGTAACTTCAATTTATTCAATATAATCCATGAACCTTAATATATGTTCAATGTCATTCTTGAAATTTTAACTTATTTAATGTGATTCATAAGATTTTTATACATGTTTGATCTAGTTCATAGACGAGAAAAGTGTTAGAAAAGTCATAATCTATTACGTTGATGCCCATTTAATCCTAAACGTTTTAATAATGCTAATTTAAGTTCTAAACGTATTGATTTAGTACTAATCCAATTCTTCTAGCTGATTTTGATTGGATATTGCTAACATTGATGCCAACCGGCTTATTGCGCAAAACCGGTGCTGACGTTGACAATTTTAAATAATTTTTAAATAAATTTTCCAATTTTTTTTTTTTTTTTTTTTTCTTTCTTTTGTCTTTCTTCTTCCTTTCTTCTTTCTTTAGGCAATGGCTGGGCAGGTTGGCCTCACTTGTGGTCAATGGCTAATCACTAGCAAAAGGAAGAAGAAAGGAAGGAGATAAAAAAAGAAAGGAAAAAAAAATCAAAAAATTATTAAAATATTATTAAAAATCGTTCACATCAACATCGATGATGCAATATAAACCAATCGACGTAAACAAACCAATCAACGTACACGTCAGCAATATCCAATCAAAATTAACCGGGAAGAACTAAACTAATACTAAATTAACAGATTTACGACCAAATTAGCACCATCAGAATTTAAGACTAACTTGACATTAATGCAATAAATTTAGAATTTTTCTGACACTTTTCCTACTCTAAACTATATACAAACAAGCATAAGCTTAACGCCAAATGTCTCTTTTATCATAAAGATCATCCGGTTGGGAAGCTTATCCAGGAGATTTTATTTTATTTTATTTGCATTCACGGATAGAATTCAATCCATTTAAATTTTTGTTATTTTCTTAAAGATTTCTGCCACCGATAACACTAAAATCTTGATCGTGAATTATCAATGGTTTGTTGAACCCTGTGAATTGCGTGCAAGTAGGATGCTCTAAATTCGTCCAAGATTAACGTTGTTGCTGTAAAAAACATGTAAATGAAAGATTCCGCAGAATTAAATTGGGTTCATAAATCTAAAAAATAGTGAGAAGTCTTAGTCGAATTCTTAATTCTTGATCTCTCTCCCTTCAACAATCTAGAATTGAATTAATGTCCTTTCATCGATTTCTTCTTAATTGCATTGATTTCTCCTAAAGATTTCATGACTACATTAAATACTTTCATCGAATGGAACAATTGAAACGTCCCTTCCTACCACCATGGTCCACCAATACAAAGAATATTTTCTTCTCTAAGTATATCTGAATATCAGTAGAAACTTGTCATTCACTCTCTCTACACCCTCATTACATCCGATAGCAGTTTTGTACTTACAAAATTGACAGAGAAAATACAAAAACAAGAGTACAAATTTGGGAGGAAAAATGATATATGCACAATAAAAAATAAGAAAAATTTGGAGAACGATGACAAATGTACCACAAGACAACAACAGGGCTTGGCGAAACGGTAGATTCCAGACTGTGCCGGTCCTATCTGGAGAACCGGTCAATCCATGTAGAAAAACTCATGGGGGAGCTCCTGGAGTTTTCAGCACATAATAATATTCACGACCATGACCTGTATAGCTAATGGGGCAATATCTCAGATACCCGATCTAGTGCATCAGCAGGGATCTCTCTCCCAGGAACCTGAACCTTTAAGAGATTGGCATACCTAGCCGGAAGAGCAAAAAAGGTTCTAAAGATTAAAAATGTGACCAGCAAATTTCACTAAATGAGACCAGGGAGGATGTTTCAGCCACTCACTCTTCAGATGAAAACAAGTGTTCGTGCTCTGAGATGAAGGCAAGCAATGCCTGATGATGTAAAAGGATCACCTCATTGTAAGTCTAGAAGATGATACTTAAAAATAAGAATAAAGATTCACGTTTAAGAGGCTTGCCTCATATGGCATATTTAGCAGTTCGTAGTATGTCCGCACACGATCTAATCTTTGTTGCACAGCTTCACTATCAATTGATGGGATAGCTGCAAGGGCCTAAAAAACCAACGGAAGTTTAAGTAAGCTTTAGCTTCAAAGGAAAAACAAAGAAAGAAAGAAGTTGAGTCTTTGAGAATCATTTACTGCTATCTGTATTTAGGTCATTAATCTCGAGAGCATAGAAGATCAAGTAGTGTGTAAATTTAAATGGCAGGACAAAAGCATCGGCAGCCTTTTGTCAGGTTATTATTGTTCCCCTGTTTAGTTCCCTAAGCCTTAGGGAGTAAGACATCAATTTCTCATTCAGGAACAAAATCCCCATCAAACAACAGCTTTATGAAATCTTTAGATAATCATG
The DNA here is from genome assembly GCA_014182895.1 of Angophora floribunda. Classification (NCBI taxonomy): domain Eukaryota; kingdom Viridiplantae; phylum Streptophyta; class Magnoliopsida; order Myrtales; family Myrtaceae; genus Angophora; species Angophora floribunda. Next base: position 21,242,327 of record CM024715.1, on the reverse strand, counting down.
GATCTTACACATGACTACTCACATGAAAGTCAGTCATGGATTAATTAATATCATGAGACATGAAACACAAATACTCAAGATCCAAATGTAATTTACTTCAAATCTATAAACTATTTAAAAATCGTCACATCCACAGTATTTTATGATCTCATTGAACTCAATTAATTATCAACATTTCCTAGTACAAAAAAAAAAAAATAATAGAAAGAATCTCTCTCAAAATCTAATTTGAATCCACAAACTTTCTGGGAGTAATAACTTAATAGGATTAGTGAAGAGAGACACGGAAGAGAAACTTAGCGGTAAAGCCTGCATGTGAGCATACCAAGTGGCGTGATCACATCAAAATAATATCTTAATTCTACATATATATTTCTTATTCAGAAAACACATTTGATAAAAGTATTTGTATTTTTTTAAAATTCCATTCATTAGATAACGATTTCAACATTAAAAAATGAGAAACACAAGTGTGAACATGAGGAAGTTTTCCACCAAAAACTCTACTCTAGAAGCTCTACAGGAAAACAGAGAAAACTTTTAAAAAACATGAAAAAAGTGGAACAAAGTGGAACAAAGAGGAACAAAATGGTGATTTACCTGCTCCAGAGCAATTGAATTTCGACATATCTGCTGGACCCCAAAAAGGTTGATAGATTTTATATTCGACAAAGCCTACAATAAACATGCTTATCATCAGAAAAACAACTGCCAAGATGTTCTATTGCAGGCATTGCTCAAAAGAAATATTAACAAAAAATAAATAGGATGAAAGGGAACCTTAATAAAAGCATTTGCAGCTACGCTACATATTCCACCAAAAACATAGTTTCTTTTTGTTCCCGCAATAAAGGGGGCCATTTCCTCATCCCTGCGCGTTATCTGGATTAAACATTAACCCGAGACATTAGCTTGCAAGAGGAGATATTTGAACTTACAATGGCCCAAGATGGATGAAAGAGAAGATTTCAACCAAATTTCTAATATATCACCAGAAAATAGATCTGATTTTTAATATAGATGATTAGATAAAAAAGCAAACTAGCACAGAATCAATTATCTTTTAAAAGCATAAAATTACACAAAAGTGGAAAAAAAATAGGCTTGAAAATGAGTTCAAGCAAATTATATGCTGTAACAATCAAGTAATCAGTTGACATCGCAAAATCTGATTTGACATAAATATGTAGTATGTTGGTTCAGACAGATGGAAGACATATAGGTAAGCTGGGGAGCTGAGTGGAGGACAAACCAGGTGAATAGTGTAATCATACCAAATTGAATGTGAAACTGTTCAAGATAATGCAGCAACATTTATTCTTTAAAAATTGCTTCCACATTCGAGATCCTCAACCAGGGCCAAATAAACTACATGAGATTTTTAACTTTATAGAGATGAGGCCTAACAGAGGATGAATCAAATAAATAGAAAGAGACTTACAATAGTTGTGAACTGTACTATTCATTTGAGGCATTCCAATTATGCAGTGAAAGTAAATACCTGTGCAGTAAGTGAAATAATGAAGTCATCTGGCTCTTCAGCATCTTGGTCCTCTAAGTAATCCCTACTATTCATTTCCTGGTAAATGGAAAATCACACTTAACCATTTGCTCTACCTCATGAACAAATCACTCATAGTGGCAAACATTTCAAAACCTGAATGTGAAAAGTAGTTTCCAGCTGCATCTCCACTCGTAAAACTTTCAAGCAATCGATTGCAAGCTTTCTGTATTCCTCTGCAAATGATGCGAGGTCCCTGCCTGGAGTACTACTCGTTCTAGAGTGCTGGTGTCTCTTATGCTTGCCATCCTGTTCTCCTTGATTTGCTGATCTGAAGGTTGTCTGCCCAAGCCTACTTTCATGAAATATGTAGTTTTGCATGTCAAACCTCTTGAAGCAAGCAAAAATAAGAACTTCAACTAAGATTTCATATTAAGCCATGCGCTCCAACACCTACTCACAATAAAGCAGCTAGATTACTCACCTTTCAATTGAATCTGCAACATATTCCAAGGAATCACTAAGGGATGCCAGCAAAATCAGTTTGTTATCATCTCGAATAAGATTTTCCTGTTAGCAAAGCACAGATTGAAATCGATTGCAACTTAAAATTAACTCCCTGATGCACCAAGATTTAACTAATTAGAAAGATGCCAAATTATCACCGGCACTATCCATTTAAACCCAGTGTGAATTTAGAGAAGTCACAACAGTTTCTTCAACAGGAAATTAGCAAGCCGGAAATAAATGAATGTTAAGTTTTGATCCATGATATTAGATAAGAGATGCTTATGTTCCCAACAGTTAGTGATCGTCCATACCTGCTTAATTGGTCGCAATTTCAACAGTATATCAGTGAGTTCCAATTCAACCTCCATGGATTCCGCATCTGGAGCACTAATTTCCAAATTTTGCTGACCAAAGGAACTTGGCAAACATGCACTTGCTGGATCAAGCTGCATCAATTTCTCAATATCATGTCGTCCAATGAGCATATAACTCTGTTTTTCTAGAACTGCCTGAAATTTTACAAAGAAACAGGAGTTTATAGAATGATGAATCAAAGATGCAGCATGATGAGTGATAAATGTATGTAAAAGTTATAGATGCCTTCATTTCTAATGCACGCTCCTAGAAAGAAGAAAAAGGAACAGAAACTTTATCATGTCCCAAGCATTTTGTCAGGGATTGTATGAAGCCATAACAAGGGTCAAGAGAAGTACAAAAATAAGTGCATGACTATGATATAGGACAAGACAAGATTAATTATATTACTTTCACAGACTTTGTCAATTGATATAAGAAGATCATATCTGCTGGCTCTTCAAGTAAAAGAAAGTTTTTAAAGAATCTTAAATAATAAGATACATTATATTGTTCATGTTAATAAATGTTTTCCTACTAAGAAGAAAAGTAATTCCACACTTCCAGTGACTTCTCTTGAAGTCCAAAGTTAATTTGTACCAAGGACACAGAAAGAAATTCCACTTCAATTGATGGCAATGAAGGGAAACAAAAGTTTAACCCTTAGCATAGCTCATCCATCAAAGTCACCTAGAGGAAAAGAAAACCACCGAGGATCAAGAGGAAACATACACACCTCCATATATGAAGTGCGACATCTTTCATATGTCCGCTCAAGAAATGTTTGCACATACTTTACAAGCTCACCAGCAAATTTTGGCATTGCTTGAGCCCAACCAAGCACCTACGTTAAAGGTCAAATTCAAAGATGATATAAATGTTACAAATAATAATAAAAAATTAGACATAGATCTCCAATTACATAGTAAATTCTCAGAATCCATTGACATTGGTGGTGAGAAGGGGAGGGGGAGGGGGAGCAGGAGGAGGTTGGTACAAGTATATAAATGTTTTGATGCTGTTGGAATGGTCCAGTGCCAACTAGCAACAGACTAGTCCCCTTTCAAATATCCCAATCCCCTTTTCTCACAGAGATTGGGTAATCGATGAATAACACAAGTCTTAATTCCTACTAGTGGCCCCAAGAGAACATGCAAGTGCAGCTATTCTAACCAGGCCTTGAGTGAGAAAGACGAATACACATCACTTAAGCAACTCCATAGGGTTAAGGAGTAAGTGCACATTAAGGGAAGCGAACATATGTCAAGGCATGAGGACGTGAATGAAATCACCTCTCTTGCAAGGAATTCTATTGCCAAAAGCCCTTGTAAGACTGGTCGGCCCTTCTCAATCAATGGAGTGTATGTGGCAGCAGCATGTGCCCGTGGCCGAAAAGCAGCAGGACCTATATAAAAAGATATATGCATGTGATAAATGAATTTTAAATCTAAGGCCAACACAGAATGTGACACACTAGCTGAGGCTAGAATTAATTTATCACCAAAAAATGCTAAAATCTTTCATTACCTCAAATCAGCAGCGTCTTGGTCGAAGACTAACATAAGCATTGCTAAAAGTATACTATAACCATAGGCTTGCATTCCCACTTCAAAGAAAAATTTACCATGCTACCCATTTTTTTAGACAAGGAAATTCATTGAGGTAAATCTAGGTTAGAAAAAACCCAGGTTTATGAAACATCCCATTAGTCTCATCAATCAAGCCACAAGCTGAAAACCAAGTGGGTGATCAAACTTGGAATTGTTTATGATTGATGGTGTAGAGAATTGAGCATGTGTCACGTGCTAAATCCACACAATCCTGATTGTTCTTAATAGCCAAACGTCGAAAGAATTTTAGTTTCATTGAAACATCAAAAGCACAAGCAAAATCCAGGTTCAAACTACTTATGATTGGCTTTCCACATTTCAAGGTAAAACAGGACAAACACATATTCAATCAGTTAAATAAAATCAAAGTGTGGTAATTTACAAGTCAGATATTCAATTATAGATCTGAGGGTTAGAGTGGTTGGATCACTAAGGATAGAAGAGCTTCACACGACACCAGGGCATAGAAGAGGATTAGGGTGAGTTTCTTCTTTTACTAGATTCAAAGTAGGTGATGGGAATCGGATACAGTTTTGGTCTGACATTTGGTGTGGGGACATGACATTAACAGATCTGTTCCCAGATTTCTGGCATCTCAGGGCATTTGTTTACAACACAACAGGAAAAGACGAATTACCTCAATTCCTCTCTGTTTTTTGGTTAATTTGGAAGGAGCAGAACAAGAGAGCTTTTGATGGAAAGGTATCTTCCATTTCTGTTTTATTGAAAATTGGCTTAAAATTATACACTTTTGGTATAGTGGAATCTTGCACATGGCTATTAATGCCTTGGTTGAAATAGTCAATGAGTTATCTTGTATTTGACTCCCTTTTGGTTTTGAGAGATGTTTTGTGTATGGCTTCAGTTTTTTTGACCTTTCTCTATATGGCTTTGCCCCCATCTAGGTGCCCTATAATTGATCTTTTTATCAGTAAAAACCAATAAAGTCAAGTATTCAATTACATAACAGGGGGAACTCACTTGATATAGCCTGTTGGACACCTTTCCGGTAATCTACAAACATAGTTGGCAGGAAATGATCCTTCACAAAGTTCTCCACAAAAGAGAGCAATCCATCCTTCCTGCCATTTTGGATATCAAAAAGAAAACTCGCATGAATAAAGCACAATTCACACAGTAACTACAAGAGAAAAAATCTCAAAGACACATAATGACTAAACTATATGCGAAGTATCATCTCAAAAAGCACAAGAAAACTTGATGATTGAAATTGCTAGATAAGTTGATGCATGAGGCTCAGTTGTCATGACATGTGTCAGTCCATGGAGACCAATTCTGAAGTTAGTTTCATACAATCACCAGCAAATAAAAAACCATGTTCAATTAAGTGACTAATTCATACGATATGCTTGTTGGTGCACATTCATTCAGTACCAGGTCAGAAAAAGAAAATTACACAATCTGGCTCGCATGTCACCAAGACTAGAATATTTGTAATCGTACAATTCCAGTAAATTTCTTTTAGCCCATCTCTCACAACTATCCCATAGCAACCATTTCAGTTGTCAGTAAAGGAGAAGTTAAACCTAGGAAAACTGATCAATTCAATATCCAAGAAGCAATAGGCTTTCTTCCAAATATCAGAGGAGCAAAAATACCACGGACATGAGGGCCTCCATTAAAAAGTTTATGGTATTTGTTATGCCTAAGAAAGATGTATGCCTTCTCCCACTATGGGCTTGCCTAAGTAGATTAAAACATCTTTCTCCCACTATTGGCATGCCTAAGTAAGATTAAAATATCCAATATCCTCCTATAGAGTCATTATCTATGCCACCTTCTACCTATCTATGACCTTGTAACCTCCACTGTCCTTATGAAGTATCTAAAAGACGTCAGTCCATGTGTCCATACTAACTTAAAAAAATTTACTTGTTTATCCTTGGGACAACACTGACTCTTCACTTCCATTCTATCTTTCTAGTATGAAGACACCTCAGTGAAGCAATCTCATCTAATGTGCATGTTAATGCCTAACAGCTAACTTTCGTTTCCATAAAGCTCAGTCAAGAAATGACCTTTCCATCATCCAATATTTGCACAATGAAACAATTGATATCCAATTTCAATGGTGAATCATTTAAGCCTCTTCCACAATGAATCCACTTTAGATATACTATTTCAGCCATTTATAGATACAAACTTTTTCTTCCACAATTACTGTTTTACACTTCCTCCACCATCATCTTACCCACTGAATCGCCTATTAGAAGATTTATACCAAGAGAGTCCTTGAATACATCCATCTTGCCCACCCAACATAAGAACAAGATAATTGGTTCAAGTTGAACCTTACTTGCATTTCCAGGTGTTCTCACTCAAATCACCTTTTCTTGTACATGTCATTACTTAAAGTATGCAAAACAAGATAAGCATATTATATGTCCTTATCATATTATTTCTCAAATTTATAAAAGGGAATGCCTTAAGTCTATGTAAAGCAAAACTTTCAAACAACTTCTTGATAGGTAAAATCATAGTAGATCTCTCCCACATACAAACAAGTCAAGCTTTATAAACTTGATCTCTGGAGTCAACTTATCCTTTATTACGGCATCCTACTTTTGCTGCAGAAGCATTGAATTTGGCATCTTTGCAATTAGCATGATTTTGCAGACCCCCTTCATATACTCGTAACCATCATAAGGAAAAAATATTCCATCAACCAAGTTAAGATAGCAAACCAACCATGTGAGCTGTATACTAGAATTTACTTAAGCATATGAATCTCAATGCATCCTAATAGAACAAATACTGGATATGAACCAGTAATTCTTTGAATAAATTCCTACAAAGGCCATTTAACAGCACAAAAAGCTGTTGAGCCTTCACCAGAGGCACTCTACCAATGTCATGGTTAGGCAGGCAAGAACTTTCAAAGCTACTAATCACAAAAATTTTCAATTGTGCTAAAATAGCAACTAGTAAAAGCGATTATTCCTTTGCAGAAGCACTGTCAAGCAAAAAGTAATGTCAGAAATGTGGGACATGAACCAGAAAATTGCCTCCCCAGGCAATTATGCTACCAATGCCAAGTGTGCAATTCAGTAGGTATGCTCCAAAAAAGAGATCACAACAGTAATCAGCTTACCCAAGCTGGGAATACTTCTTTGGTAGCATTGAAGCAACTTTATCGGTAAACTGCAAAGCAAGACATCAGAAAAAGCTACCAAGAGAAACTTCTAAAAAACTTGAAATATTCCATTTATAGTCCACTACCAAGAGAACAGGGCGATATATGGAAGCTGTCAAGTATATGCCTTGCTCAGGTAACACAGCCGCAGATCCATAACCTTCTTGTAACATATTTGAACCCCTCCTACTCCACCCTTGGCGAATAAGATCACCACCTAAAGTACGACAGATCATGCAACAAAAAAGGGTAGTTCATTTAATATGAATTACAAAAATTAAAACCAACCACAACTGACAAGATGAATATATGAATAAACCAATCAAATCCACATCTTCACAATACCAATCAAGAACAACATCAATCAAACTTCGCCCATCATGTGGTGTTAGCCAAGTACGTCCTTTCATACAAGTATTTTCAAGTATTGAAGATCTTTACTGAAAATTCCACCAAGTCATATTGAAACTTATCTATTGAGCTCAATAGACCTAGCTCAAGGATCCTTTTATGCATCCAAATGACCTTCATTAAAAACTCATCCAATAAATGACATCTCGTTTGTGAGAACTTAATTTTTCTCTTTTTCATTTTCCTGTGGGGGAGGGATATGGCATTTCGGACATGTTATCTAGACTCATCTTGTTACATAATTTAGAATGCTCACCCAATGTGAACAATAAAATAAGTTGATAGTAAGAGAGTGTACTTGATTAATCTGATAGTTTACTGCATGTGGACTAAAATAGACAAAGTAAGAGCAGTTATTGCAGACAGAAAGTAAATAACAGACGAAGATTCTCTCACATACCCTGATTAGGCACAGATGCAGTAGCATCTGTGAAGCGGAAAGCAAATGTGAGGCCATCTTCTGAACCATCCCTGTATCACATTCAGATAATTATCATGTGCAAGCAAATTGAATCCAAAGATGATAGCAGCTCTCTATTTTCTCCAGAAGGATCTGAGTATAAGAATTATCAGATTTCTACTATAGTCCAAAAAATTAGAAAATCCGTGGCAATTAAAAAAGAGAGAATTTGATTGACACTCTAAAAGGATTGTTGCTTTAAGCTGTAAGCCCTCCAATCAAAAAATTGAGTTAAGCATGAGGTGAACATGAAGTACAACAAATTGCAAGGAAGCATGTGGATTGGATCACAATATCTAGTGTTTCCATTCAAGATGTCAATGTCTACCCTGTCAAGAGTTTGTTGTAACTTACAGGTATGTTGAAACTTAATGAATGTATGCTGTAGGTTAATAATTACATAAGCATAGGTGAATCCTCCCTCCCACACGCTCAATCAATTCATTCTTTATGGAGAAAGATCAATAAAACAATACAGGACAAGATTGTTTTCTGCTACTGAGACACAATAAGAAGGGCAAATTGCAGCACAACCACACATCCTAATGCATCTATCAGAAAGCAAGGTTTGCTCATAAAATCTTGGTTTGACCAAAGAAAAGAACCTAAGGACTTCAAAAGAAAATAAAAGAATTTAATGGACAGTTTCCATACGGGAGACCTTATGGGAGGCCCGCCTATAAAATTGTCTAGCTGAGTGTCCCTTGGCCCATTCTAAATCATTCAGACTGTAAGTCACTAATGGCTGGGGCTCCTGGAGTCTTATGTATGTCTCAAAAAGTGGATGACACTTTGTACCACCACCACAATATGAGAAACATTCAAGACACCTATACATGAAAGGCCATGTAGAATCAAATACCTACTCTGTTACCCAAATGCATGCTTAATGTCATGGAAAATCATGGCATGCCCATCTAATGGACATATATGCACATTGCGATGTGCTGCTTCACAATATGAAGCTGAAATATCATAAGTTCTAGGCTCTAGCAACTACTAAAACCAAATTCACCCCATCAAAATGGTGCAGTCCACCCATATGGCCTTCAAATGTGATTGTTCATCCTTATACAACTTCTGCAGCAATAATCTAGTATTAACCTTCTTCTGACCCAAATTGAGTACAAAGTACAGAACTAACTACAGGGAACAAACTGTACCACCCAAGTCAAATACAAAGTACACCACCTGAAACCCTTACATCAGTATCAACTACAAACTTATCTGCAAAATCAGTTCTCATTTTTTATTACCTTCCTCGTGTATGTATAAGACCGGTACATCTAAGAATTCTTGATTAGCTAGTTGTAAATAGCCCACAGCCACCCCAACAAAGGCAAAAGATGAAAAGAAAACGTATGAGACCCAAAAACGTCATTTCCATAATAAGCCATTCATTATTAGCTTACTGCTTTAATTTCCATTACTCTTCACAAGCCGCTTTACTACATATGACAGCACATGAAGCATTGAACATGGATTGAACAAGAATTGAAGCCCCAAAAGTGCCTAAAAATGACCTCCCCAAAAGAACCCTTTTCTTCAGCTCTTGTATGTAGTAGAATGAGGAAAATAATATGGTAATCAGGATAGAAAGTTACTTGCTCTTTTCTTTATTGGGGACCTTGCTTGCAAGTCTAGCTGTTTGCACAGCAGCATCAGCAGATGCAGCTTCTGGAGTTGCCCGCAGAATCTCGCAGATGAGTTGTTGGCATTCACTCTGGCAAAATTTCGCATAAATGACTTCAAAAGATTACAAAAGAAGCTCTCTCTTGTGTCTTTTCCAAGCATAGACATAAGAATGCATGAAATTATGTGGAGAGTTACCCCAAGACATCCATTAAGCCACACCAAATAGTGGAGCTTTGAAACTACAAATTCGCAGTTCTTAATGCAGTTATTTTTATCAAAATGTACCATGAGGTAATCTTGATTATTCCCAAAGTGTGCCTAACATCTGAATATGGGTAATTTCCTTATGTTCATCACCCCTAATGAGTCCATCAAGTGTTCACAGGACAGACAGGATATGCATACCTGCAGAACCGTCAATGAAAATCCAACACCATAGCCCCCAGTGATATGAGATGTCTCAGACTCAGGGCTCCAATTCGCATCTGCTGAAACAGACTTTGGTGTGTTTATGTCACCTTGTTGGGACTTCATCTCCAAGAGCTCACCAACAACAACATGATTTTCTGAGTAATTGATGCTAGACTTCAGTTTAGATTTTACATTGTAAAAGAGTACCAAAATAATAATCAAATGTCTTACCAAATATCCGGACAACGGCATCCAGAATTGAGTCAAGAAGTTCTTTTGCTGCAACCTGCGCTTTCCCTGTGGGAGCCATCATAGCAGACACGGGACTTACAGCCCAAAGAGTCCCAGCCACCGATTTCCCATTCTGAAGCTTCTGTTTTGGCATTTGGTAATGTTCCAGTTTTCTCCTCGTCAACTGCAGACTCGTCGGAGCCCCGAAGACAGCATGTTCAGTACAAGGCCTTGAAGGATCAACTAATGCTGCATGAGCTTTGATTTTGGAAGTGATGATCTCATGAACTGTTGGTCGCAATCTTTGGCTGCTCCAAGACAAATAAGGATTGGTATCTCTTGCAAACGGTAAATATTCATCTAAGATAGAGAAGGAAAGATGGCAACCCTAGTAGAACAAGGAGTCGCACCAGATCAGGTTTAAGTTAAGATTATGAGCATTTCATAGGACTACGCCAAAGGATGCACTTCAAATGTACACTTGAGCAAGATGACCAGCAATCCTAATTCGAGTGATTCAAGCCAAAGATAAACACCTGAGGCAGCCCATGTAAATCCAACAGGAGCAAAGTTTTTTGGATAAAATCTAGGAGGCCTCATCTGCCTAAAGTGTCAGCCCAGATGTCCAACTGTGCAGCCTCTACAAGTATGATGTAACATGTTCCAATTTTTTGATGATCTACACAAATAAATAAAAGTTGATTCTATCATTTATCTTTGCTTGCAGGTGAGCATACGGTCCAGTTCCATAACTTTCCACCCCAACTAAAGCTCAAGACTTTTCCAAAAACACTCAGGGATTTACTGGAATCATATGCCAGCCCACTTTCCAAATCTCATGTCTGGCATTTTAGAGATTTTAATACACCCAGAAGACTGTCCTAAGATTACTCTCTTTTGTCACTAGGCATTTCCTAGAAGGATTATTTGATACTCTTTGTGATGTCTACTCATCATCTTTTGTTCTAGTTCATCTAATTGTGCAAATTCATTTATGGTTACTTGTTCAATCTTTTGTTGTGGAAAGAGATGTCCCAACGCAATTAACACAAAAGTAACCAATTAGTTATCCACATAAGTGCCAAGGATGGAACCATTTAACCAAATTACTTTTTTGTATTCAGCATCTTTAGAGGATCCAATATCAGCTTTCACATGTGCCTTCAGCATGAGTCCTCAGAGATGAAACAACAACACAAAGAGGAATGGGAAAATAAACTTACACATTGCAAACAGAGGAGAAAAGACATCATGATTTAATTGTTTAAAGAAAAATTGAAAAAAAAAAACAGAATTCCTATCTATATATTTAGGCAGCATGAAATTAGCTTTAATTCTACTCATCGGTTAACTTTGATATTGCTTTGTCTTGAATTCATTTTAAGGAGTACAATATTTAGTTACACCTCCTTGCAGAAAAGTACAACTCATTAGGATAGTTAACAGGACAAAAGAGAGAAGGGAAGAAAATTCCAAGAAAAGCGTCCTGTTCACTTATTATTTCAACAATTTTGACTATGATAATAAAATAGCACCTTGCCAATTTAAGAATAAAACATTTTGCCCGATAAACAATGTAACAGATCTATGATACCCATTCTATTGTTAGACATTCATCCAATTCCTCAACTCAAGCTTATGCTTTTACCTATCACCATAGTCGAAAACCTGAACTACTTCATAGCTAGGTTCCTAAGTTTTATTCAATTATAATTTAGGTGACTCAGAAACATTGAATACACTAAACCTGAGACTGATGTATATGAGTTCAACAACAACAACCAATACTAGGGATGGACTATATTGCTGTAAAAACACTGTATAAAAGACTCCAACAATGAATTTCTATTTCGAAAACCAAGCCAAACATAAGAGAATCTTTAGTAATGCAACACACCATATAATTGCACCAGCTGCCGCCACTTTACCAAGCATGCAGAGACATTCAACCATGGTCTGCAAATACTTTACATGAAGCGGAGTGTTGCTCTTTTTGACCGATTCCTGTAACCAAGTACCAAATCCAGAGCTCAGACACTAAGTAGAAATCAACAAGGGAATGCATCTGTAATGATTTGATTGAGTCACTGTACCAAAAATTCATCTGGAGTGGCCTGGGAAAGCCATGTTGGAATCTGCCTAGAAAAAATCTTAATTTCACCATTGACTTTTGTTGATGCATGATGCACATCTGAGTTTTCACTATGATTCTCAAGAGCACCCTCATCTTCATAGCCATCAAATGACGAACTGGAAAGAAGGTTCATATGTTTCAATCAGGGGGAACTTGTAAGAAGAAAGTGAGACGATCAAAGAAGAAAACTAAAGTAAGTTTATTACCCCAAGGAAGATATAACCACAAGAAAAGAAGGAAAGAAAATTGTTTCATAATGTTCTAGCCATTGTGAGAAGATTATCGAATTACAATAGAAAATTTTTACATTGTAGGAGGGAAAATAAGTTAAATTACCATACTAATACCACCTCTACTGAATCAAAAGTTTGTTGAATACAGGAGGAAAATTCTGACATGTGTCTCCCATTTAGTTCTTTACTTCAGAAAAATTCTAAAAGCAAATAAGAGAATCACCATTCTCCTTTCTCTCTTTTATCTCCACAAATTCACTATCAAAGAAGAAATTCAACTCCACAAGGATTAAAATACAACCAAACTCTCTTTTCAGCTGCTCAATTTTCACAGATTTCTAGAAGTGCATGCCAGAAAAGCAGGAACATTTGAACATGATCAAATCCAGTCAAGCAGATAGCTGGTAGACTGATCTAGAACAACATTAGTCAATGAAATGCATGAGCAGTGTAGATGACAGTGCAACATACTCCATATATGGGTACCCACAAGTGTCAATCAACCATTGAACAAGATAGCAATGCCATGAAAAGCAGAAAGATTGATTCCCAATGATTTCATCCAAAAGTTTTCAATGTTCTACTAATGAAAAAAGAATGCAGCGACCAGTAAGGACTATCATATAGGAACCTAGAGAAGTTACTGGCTGAAAACCAATCTCCAATCTTACCCTCCATCAATTGAACTCGACTGATATGATCCATCTACAGCTCCTTGGCCACCAAAGTGGCTATCACCTCTTAGTAACCGAGTCCGCCGTGAGACAGGTTGTAAGTTACTTGTCGAGACAGTTATCACCGCAGTAGATGGTACCTCATCATATCTTTCATCAATGTCTGAGGCAGCTGAGCTGCAGAAAATAGTAAGGTTAAAGGCAATAGATGAAGCCCAAAAAATTGTACTCCAAGTGCCTCATTAACTTAAATTGGCAAGAGAGGCTTTGGAAAAGCAACCTGCCAACCATTGTTAGGTGTAGAAAGATTTCTTTGATAATGAAAACAAGAAAGAGCACCAATCACTCAAAACTTCACCTAACGAAGTAGAAGTTGCCAGAATCAACTTTACTAGAGAAAAATGAGACCTAGGAGATGCATTTGTTATCTCAATTAATTCCAGATAATTGAGAAACCAGTGGTCAAACATAGTCTGCAAAGCTATAACAGAAATGTTAACTCTTTAGGCATGACCTAGAGAAAGAAATTGGAGAAAAAGCTCTACCTGTATTCTCCTCTGTTGTAAAGATGTGCATGCAAGTCCTCCAGAACTTTATAGAAGAGAACTCCTCTAAGTTTCGTCAACTCAGATCGAACATCTTGAAGAGCACCAACCTGGAAGCCAATGTTAAGATAAAAATCATAACTCAGAGACAAAATCTAACAATAAGAAAGTGCATGACGTTCTCTAATTACAGTCAAACTTAATGTACCAATGGTTTTGACCTTACAACTAAACTAATGAACACGGTCTGAATGGATTAACCAATATATTCTGGTGCTCCGGGCCAACTTCACTTCTCACACAGAGACAGACAGACAGACAGAGACAGACAGACACAGAGAGCTCCATGTGATGTAGCATGGGTCCCAATAATTGAAGATTCAAAGAGAACACTATACGATAATTCAAAGAGGCATGTTCCTTTAAGCATCACCCAAACATCCTAAGCATGATAGCTAGGGTTTCTTAAGGATCATACAATTCAAAAGCAAAGACTGGCTGAAATTTTTAGCCTTTATAAAACTAGAATAAACATTTTTAGAGACATAGATAGACTATTAATTCAACTAGAAGAAGAATCCTAATCCTTCCAAGACTCTTATTCGAGTTGTTGGTAGAGGTGGCAAATAGGTGAGCTTGGACTGGGTTGGGTAAGGGTTGGTTGCAAATGGATATAACCAAAATTGACGAATTTAACTCATATTAACCCATGTTTTGCCAAACAATTTGCATGACCTATACCTAGCCTAACCCAGATACAACCCAAACCCACGCACATAATTCACATTTATATGGGAGTATATTATCAACAGCAAAGGTATGATATAGGAACTTAAAAAAATACAAATGTGCAAAAGTTTAGCCTATGTAGAAAATGAAGGAACAAAGACATATGCAGAATTAATAAACAGAAAATCGAAACAGATCAGAAAAATATCAGGCACATGTGCGACAGAGAGAGAGAGAGAGAGATAACAGTGGCTCATCGCACCAACACTCCTCCCAGTCACTCCTGTCACCTATCCTCCCCATCCAACCCATGCAGCCATCAGTGTCCAATTCACACCGTGAGACTTAGTGAACAGTCACAAGACTGAAAGTTTCCCCACTCAATTGATCTACCCATAATGAGGGAGAAGATGGGCAGAAGAGACAGTCCAATTTAGCCCTCATTAAGCAGTCGACGCCATCATTGCTCAGCAATAGATACAAGGCAGATGTCTAGGATGAAAGAGAAAGAGAGATTGACAAGCATAAGAGAAAGATCGAGACTGTTGCTAATGCTTAAAGACAGACACTAGCAAGACCATCACTGTTGCTGTCAACACTGGCTACTGTGGGGGACATTACCAAATGGCGGTGAGGCACCATCAGTGTTAGCACTCTCCACCGCTCTCTCTCTTTGACAGCTCTCTCTGTTGCTTTTTCTGATTTTTTTTTTTAAATCTTCAGCTGATAACCCATTTGGGGCTGAAATCAGGTAGTAATCAAAATGAATTGATGGTGGGTTAGTTTTACACCCACATATAGTTGGTGTTTGATGCTTTGAACCTAGTTCTCAATATGTTTTTATATTTTCAGACACTCCATATAACGCCTGGCTCACTACAAATATCAAATTGTTCAATCTTGTGGTCTGCATCATTCCTCCCCGATCAAAGATAACTTGCCCTTTAGTTAGTGTTGACTCAAATCTGTCAAATTATCCTAATCATCATGACCTTCTTAACCCAAACCGAGTAATAATCACATTAAGCACCCTTTAAGAATGGTTGTCAACCAAAATCATTATATGGATGCATTGACTTTGTCTTGCAAAACCATTGTCCTCAATTAAGTATGCATAATCTTAAAACCTTGCTTGATCCAACCAACATGCACACTGATACAACATCTGTGAGCAGCATGACATACTACTCCACACCAACGTTACATGACCTTCAAGCTATCCTCCCTGCTTGATTCATTTATAATCTCATCCTTCTCCATACAATCAACAATGTCCTTCATCCAAATTTTTCAACCTGAAGTATGGATTCAAAACACTTGAAGATCTTGAACACTTCCACTATTTTGCCATTGAGGAACTTGATAATCATTGTATGAGTGGGTTGTGCAACTTGAGGGAAATAAAATTTTCATTTAGCATCCTCAGTATATCGTCAAACTTGGAGTTCAATTCAATAACCATTGCCAGAAAAAAATGTAAATCAAAGTTTTGTAGAAGTTTGCTGTAATACCAATCCAATGCAGGACGATAAGTCTCAAAGCAGAAAGCGCGATCTAATAGACAATTTTAAGAAAAATCACAAGAAAGCATCACACCGAAAAGCTTCCAAAACATCACCTGCGATTTCTTAAACACCATAATTGAGAAAAGAATTGCATGACATGATTCAAAAGCAAAGACTTCCTAAAGTTCAATATTCTTCATAAAACTATGAAACAAGAGACTACAGCCATTTGAAAAACATTGAAACTATTTTAAAGTTCCCACTCCAAGTTGAATTAGGAAGTCTAAACAAGATACTCGAAATAAGAAAATGTGTTTCCAACTTTAAAATAGGAAAGGGAACTTATTAATATCCCAATATGGCTCAAATCGTGATACATAAAACTATTAACTCAACAAGAATAAGAATCTTGATGATTGTAGAACTTCTATTCAAGTTGTGATTAAAACTACAATCCATCTTCATCCAAACTCACTGGCAATGGAAATCTTATGGCAAAAATCAACCAATTCAATCATGTGGGCTCCATAACCACACTTCAACTTAACTCCATAGTTCCGATGGCTTTGATAGAAGATATTGATGCTTAAGAGCAGTGGAAGTCAGTTCAGATAAATAACAACAGTTACGACCCACTATTGTCAAAAGGAGGATATGTAAAAACTTAAATTGACGTTGATGTTCAAAATTCATACACGGACAAATACTTCTATGGAAAACGACATTTAATGAATGAAATACCCACAAAAGAGATAAAGCAGCAAGCAATCAATCCAAGAGCAATTAAGAAGTAAAAGCAAAACAAGATACAGAAACATACATGGTTCAGCCAATCTGCCTAAGTCCAGTGGGAGAGGCAAAGGAATCCACCAGAATAACAGGAAAGGAGAAAAATGTCGTGTACACTCTGAACAGCAGTCTAGCATGAATGTGTACAATGTTTCCAGACTTATAATCTACCCCAAGACCAATCTTACTCAAATAGAGATTATCAAATAATATATCTTTCCAAATTGACCAAAACTCACTCTGAAACGCTCTTTTGTATGTATATTCCTTGCTGCTGCAAACTGAGTCTTTCTAAGCCTGCTCGACTGTCGCTCTATTTAAATCCAAAGCCTAAAACCTTCAAATTTGTATTTAAAGTCAGAGAAACTCCACTTTGGATGCCTCCAAATGTCCAAGTACATTTGTCCAGGAAATACTCAAAAGCACAAAGAATTCTGACACGTGCAGAATGCCTGGCCAACCTGGCCAAGAGCCAGGCTCTCTATATTCTCCAATCCACTTTCCTTCGAACATCCAGTCTGGGCCCACTGAACTCCAAAACTTGACCTAAATCCTTGCTTGTCAGTTTGAGCTTCCTCCCCACATAAAACAGGCTAGAAATCAAGGCATCATTTCACCACCACAAACCTCTGAATTTGCTAATTCGAGTTGACTTTTACTATTCTTGAAAGGGAATAATAGGTTGTCAGGTGTTCGCTTGTTTATACGCTTAGATATTCCTAAATTAGTATCATTTGGTTTTCAAGACATACTTTGACAGACTGCTAAGCCCATCTCTTCCCTCCCTTGCCTGCATATTTTGAGTCCATAGACAAATTTGTTCAGCCTCTCTAATGAATTTTAAGATATATTAGAGGTGGACAAAGAAAAAAGGGACAACAGGATTGATCACTAGTTGATTTTTCATAGTTCTTAACAGAGGATTCATTTAATTTTCTTGTTCAATAACATGGAACAGAGCAATCTGAATCTTTATCACCCATAATACAATCTTAAGATTGAATATCAACTAAAAGACAGTCCCTAATTTCAAAGAATTAGCATATTCTCCTTTTGTTGAAACCAATAACCAAAAGCAAAATGAGCAGAATCAACAAGTCTACATGGCATTTTCCATAAAAAGATTTTTCACATTGCAGGAAAAACAAAGGAATTTTTCTTAGTCTTACCGTCTGAAGACCCTCTCTCTCAAGCATCAACATAGATTGGACATGCAACTGAACTGCGGCATATAATTGCTTTTCAAGTGTCAGCTTCTCAATTCTACCAGGAACCTGGGCCACATTTTCAAAGGCAGATGACTAATTTCCACAATGGCATAAAGTGGCATCTCTCATTGGCATAATGTATATAAGGAAGCAGGGTGCCATGTATGTTAGCATGGAAGAGGATAAGCATGCCACACAAACCTTAGCAATATTTTCGATTTGGTCTAACAGAGAAATAATGTGACGTAGTGTAACCGACCGATACCACAACTGATGCAACTGCTTATTGCGGGCACCAAGTCGCTTCTTTGCCTCAGCAAGATCAACCTTTAGCACGGCAATACTTTCAGCTGACTCACTGAATAATCGCAGAATCTGAAGCAAAAATAAAATTTTTAAAGTTTGCAGAAAGAAGGCATTTATACTCTGATATCCCAAAACACATAGTCATAAGTCGGATCACAAAAGTGATTGTGTGTGTATTTGTGCGCATGCACATGAGAGAGAGAGAGAGAGAGAGGAATGCAGTACAAACCATTTGCTGCCAATATAAAAGCAGTAACAGTGGAGAAACTATGTCCTAAAGGTACTACCACATTCAGCCACTTATTTGCATAGAAGGAAGTAATTATTGGAAGATCACACTAAAAGGATGAAAACTAAAAACAATGTTGCAAAGATTCTTTCCTGTTTTCTTTTTCCCTTTCCCTTTCCTGAAAGAAAAAGGAAAATTTTACATAAGATATCAAGGCTACCTCACCCCAAGAGATAGTCTAGAAAGTGTAACAAACTGTCCACATCAAAGAGTATTTTCAGTAACTTAAAACTCAAGACTGGTATCCATCTATTCTTCACCAAAAAAAATAAAGAGTCTAGATTCTGAAAATCCTCAAGTAAGCCAAAAAATTGCAGAAAGGAGGATCAAAGCAACTATCTTTATTGAAAATGTCTAACGAAATGCAAAGCCAGCATTTTAGCACTAAAAATAATTGAGATGTATGTGGATCATTTGCACATGGCAATAATGGAAAATCAAATCACATTCGATCTATGAAGAATTCTCGATAGACCTTCTTTTCCATTTGAGACCTTGTGAAAGACAGCACTAATAGGTCCAAATATACAATTCCAGCATCAATGGTTCCTTCATCCCAAAAATCAACAGAATATATCCCGTATACAATTCTAAGTTAAAGACATTGCAAGATAGAAAATGAGAAGATATTAACTAGATCTACAAATCCCAAATGGACAACTATCAGCGATAAGCCAAAAGCTTAATAACGAACATTGCTTAAATTATTATGATCATAACTCTGTCCTTCCTTTGTCCGTAAAAGCTTAGTGAAAACATTATAAAATTGCAGCTAGAATTTCATCCACTTAGTTGCATGGTACCAGTATTTATGAAAAGAATATCTGAAATGCAACAGCAGAAAATGCCAAAACCACTGTTTTTATTAAAAATTATTAGGTCTAAGAAGAAGCATCGTCAAGAAACCTGCGAATAATTCTGAATTGCTCTGTTGAAACCGCTATGATATGCATGCACAACTTCATCGACAACTTCCTCGATGACGTCACTTTTCTCCTTCAGAGTTTTAATTTTACCCTCACGATCTTTCGATGTCAATATTTCAACAACATGTGGCAAGGAGTCAAAACGTGCAGCAGCCCAACTTTCACCTATCTCTGAAAGCTCTTCCCTCAAGTACTGCAATTACACACAGAAATATAAAATTAGCAGATGGCAAGCTCCAACAATGGTGATATAACAACTTTAGTTATCAAAACATATAATGCAGAAAACATACAGCAACATATGCATTAGACTGCCAAATGGACATTATTATCAGAGAATTTATTTATCCAGGAAATACTATTCCCGTGGTGGTTGCGTACTTAAAAGTTGAAAAAATAATGATTATTAGATTTTTGGTTATCTCATATTACTTCAAATGTTAAACCCATGACCTGGTTACATTATATACTAAGGAATCTAAGGATAAGTGTACCTAGATCTGCACTAAGACTCGCTTCAAGTTAAAATGTTATTTTCATTTTGGCAGAAATTCTAATGTGGCTTATTGACTAAAATAAGCCCACCTAAATAGGCCTTGAAAAATTTATCCTCCCAAAGAACTAAATTATTAAATCATTCTTCCTTAACTTTAATGCCAATAAACCTTCTTGTGTCTAGTTCTCTGGCCACTCAATGGTCTAAACTCAGTTTTGCATCTTTATGCTTATTCTTATACGCCCATAATGGTGGGAAGAATGGCCAGCAAGACAAGGCGTGTATATTTCATAAGCTTGATGCAAATTTCATGACAGTGCTCTGTTGATCAAGCTTTTGCACTAAGCTTCCCACATGTAAGATTTTATCTCTTTCCCAAATGAAGGCGATGTTCCATTAATTGGTCATTCACAAAATTTCCTCACACCATCCTTCTGGATAAACTCCTGGTTTAGTGCATTCGGTAAGCCCAATCCTTTGAAACATCACCATGGAGACACTCTGGTTGGTCAGTGCATCTCTAAGTTGCCCTTGATATGCTGAAACGACATAGCCATGTTTCTTTCCTTTTGTCACCATCTCTCCTATTTTCTGGAACACAATATATACCAATCACCATATCTTTTGGTGTCTTGCATTTTACTAAAGGGAACACTCAAATCTCAGAAATACACATTTGCAAAGGGATAAAATTTGGGGTGTAATTTTTGGACCACGATTTAATTCCCCACGATAAAGCTAAACTAATGGTATTCCCATCTTTTTAATCTTTAAGACTAGTGCTTTCTACATCTGTATAAAACATGCCACTACACATGACATCCACTCCTACTAATGATTGAATGAAATTTCTCATTAGGTCTTCCTCTTCTCCTCTGAACAACCTGCATTCTGGCCATAATGTCTTGTTTGCTCACTAGAATGTCTAATGGCCACCATTGCATGTGCCAAAACCGCCTGGGCAGGATTATCTCGTATTATCCTTGATTTCCTCCCAGAGCCTCAGCAACTTCTTTTTCAGTACACGCATTTCCAATCCCATCTTTCCTGAGTGTCCAAACATCCAACATAACATCCCAATTCCACTTGGGAAAGATGCTTCTTCACCATCCGTCAAAAACCAGAACAAAGGAGGGGATGTATTAGGTAGTTGACAAAAAGCACTTCCACTTAGTGGGTTCCTTATATTCATTCACATAATAAATCATAGTAGAAGAATATCGCCACTCAGTGGTAGACCTGATCATGGACACAGCAGCCCGTTCTACAAATGGAAGGATCGACACAAGAAGTGAGGCACGCTTGAGCAAACTAGGTGAATTTTGTATGGGTCGGTAGAAAATCCCAACCGGGCATGGGCAGACATGAGGAACCGTCGACCCATGAATTATCATAAGATAGAAGGATGACATTGCTTATTCAAGCAAAACCCCGAAACTTGTCACCCCTTCTTCTCAATTCTTATAGCTGCACACTCCATCTTCAAACCCACCGCCGGCGACAGGGAAAGAACAAAGAAAGACACCAAGGAGAGTGCGTGCGGTGCTGGTTTACAAAAGCGAAGAAGTGAAAATATACTCACTGCTTTATCCCGAGAAATAGGCAATCCATCAAAAGTGCCCATCTGCACCCTTTTCCTCCAGTAGATGAATCCTAAAAAGGTGAAATGCAGAAGTCGTAAAAAAAAGAAGAAAAAGAAAACCATCGAGACGATGTCCAAAAGCAAAGAAGTATATAGTCCAGGGATTACCAAAATATAGCTAGTTAGCTAGCCGGCAATTTGCGCGTTCCAGATCCCGGATCGCCGGATGTGGCGTTCAGAGACGATCCTCTCCGTTGTTACGATAGAATGAAGAAGAAGAAGAAGAAGAAGAAGAGGGGGCGAACGAGAGATTTGCGAACGGGAACGCAATTCTGCAGATCTTGTTATCGACGAAGAACAATGTTGGCCCTTCTCAATCGATCCCGTCGTTAAAAGACAAATAAGAAGAGATGGAAAGGAAGGAAGGAAGGAAAACTCAGATTCTAATGAAGCCCCTCCCTCTCTTGCTGTCAAAGAGGAGAAGAAAGCTCCTCCTTCTCAATGCCAAATAAATGCATAAAAAAAAAAACAACCGTCTGACAATTTCATCAAACCCCGAATGTTCAGAAGCAAATGCATCTTAAGTTTTCGAGGAAATTCCGCTTATAGATAAACGAAAGTGCTTTTTCCCAAAATTTATTTTCAGCAAAATGGTTTTGAAAAATGATGTTCCATTTTATAAATAATATATTGATTGACAATTTACATTCTATTTTAATTACAAAATAGGAAAAAAGAAATTCCCTGATTGCACTAAAGTCTCTTCCAACAATAGGTGCTTCATCCATCCAACCCGAACTCACTAAAACCAATCGATCAAACTCAAATTCAAATGAAAATTTAATTAGAAAGGTGAATGAGAGCCGAAAAGAATTGGACTGGGGATTTTTAATTTCAATTTTTATTTTAAAAATTTAAATGATGGTGTAATTTATTATTTAAATATTATAAGAACTTGCACCATAAATCAAAACCCTTTAGCATGGATTTCATTTTGAAAGGACTTTAAAACCAAGCTAAACCATAGAAAAGTTGATAATTAAAAAACTCCTCGTAAGTTGTGCGAATAAAACTCCTTAAATCGTTACAAAAGTTGATAACTAAAAAAGCAATCATAGAAAAGTTGATATATAAATCAAATGAGACTTGATAAGTTAAAACGCGTTTTTAATAAATGGTCAGTGAGTTTTTTATTATTATTACCGATAACTTGTAAAAGGTGTGGGTAGATTGAAAAGCTTGAAAAGTAAGGCCAAAAAAAAAAAAATCGGTAATTGGTAGAAAAGTTCGCACATTTTAGAATACAATTTAAACTATAAGTTGAGTAATTTGATCGTATAAAAGATGATAAGTCTCTCAAATTAAAATTCATTATTAATAAAAATAGATTGGTATATTAAAAAAATCACAGTTCATTTTGTGGAAATATATGACGTTTCTAAAAAATACTTTATAAGAAGCCATTTTCCAAGCAAATATATATATCTTTTAGTGTTCAATTAAAATTAGAAAATAAATTAGAAAATATTTTCCGTCATTCAATATGAATCAAGAGATACATGAATTCAATATGTATCCAATAAATTCATAAGTCAAGAGATTCGTGAATTAAAGAAATTCATGAATTCAATAAATATATGAATAGATACTTGAATAGAAAAGATATATCTTAATTTATTGGCTTTCATCGATCCATTAATCATATTTATAACAAAACTCTCTTTTTTTTTTTTTTTTTATTTTGGCGAGGCATGAGGCTAATAAGTTGGAGGCTCACCCATGGTCGGTTGTCGTGTCATCACCATGGCCAATGACTATTCAAAGAAGAAGGTGGAAAAAAAGAAAAAGAATTAAAAAGACTATTCTTTTTTAAAAAAGAAAGAAGATGGGCTAACATGGTATGAGATAAAAGAGAGAGTAAAGAAAATATTTTTCCCTACTTAAAAAGGGAAAATTAATTTTCTCATTTTTAGAAGATAATGTTTTCTTCAACTAAGTTATTTTTTGTGAAATGAACGTCGAAAAATTTGAAAAACATTTTTTTGAAAATTGTTATCCGCAAAATAGGCAAAGCCTTAATATCTCGGTAACAAAGCGAAATAAAAATTTGCAAGTGTTCACTATAATTGGTAATTTAAAAATCTCGAACAAATAAGTAATTCAAACGAGAGTTAATAATTTAAAATTTAGTTGGTTATTTCGTTGGGAAAAAGTTAGTAAGATAGGTAAATATATGAAGCGGCCTGGACGCATCAAGGATTGGATCAATGATCGCATTGCAAGAAAATTCTTGGTCAAGATTATTGACAACGAAAGAAACATCATATCAATCTCATGAGAACTATGACTTACGTCATATCAATTAAAGAAATCCTTGCTCATATTGGGTGCTGATTTCATGACGAGCGAGAGTCATCGATGACCCAAAAAAGAAGAAGAAAAATAAATAAATTTTTTTTAAATAACAAAAAAAATTTAAAATGCTAAGAAATATTAAAAAATTATCTACATTAAAGCTAGCGAAGCCATGTAAGAGGATCGTCGTCTATGCTCAATTTTTCGATAGGTTATCGTCGATGACACTCATATGATTGATTTTTCCAAATTTGTAGTATCCAAATAAACGAAAAAAATTAGGGCACTCATCTCTGACTATTCTTATTCCCTGAATAGTGGTATCTACTCATGCGAATTTGGAACAGACAAGGGATGGATGGCCGAGCCATGCATGCAGAAGCATGTGTTGGTACTGATTGGTCGGCAATCTCTAGGGGCTTCATACGCGAACCTTGGAGGGGAGGGGTTGGGTTATACGATGTTTAGTATTGACGATTGACAAAGGCGATAGAGGACGAGAACGGTACATAGAAAAATTAAGAGAAAATGTCGCCAAAAGAGGCCGTCGCAGTCACTTTCGTCCGTCTCATCGTGCTGGACAAGAAAAAATAAAAAAGATAAAAGAAATGAAGAAGCAAAGTCGAAGGTAAAAAGTAATGTCAATTAGCGTAAGCGATGGCCTCAGCATTCGGAGCGTGGCGGTGGACGCGGACCCATTCCCATTCCCAAGTCTCTGATGCGATCCGATCGTCGTGGCCCTCCCTCCTTCTTTGTTTGGTTTCCCATAAATCCGAACCCCAGAACAGAATGCAAATGGATAAAATATATATATAACAGGCGGAATTAGCTTCAGTCCCCACAGGCGATTCTCTGCTTCCGCCCCTCTCCTCAGGTAATAAGGTACGAATAGAAGAAGATGAAGAAGTAGAGAGACTCTCCCCGATATCAGGCAGTCTCCTCTTCTTCTGCCTTCCCTTTTCTTGGATCTCCTCCTATCCGATTTCTCACGTTGTGTGTCTTCTTCTGTTCGATTTCTTTCCTCTCTTTCTCCGTATCGTGTTTGTGTTTGAAAGTCGAGGCGGATCCCCATACGTTTCTTCGCCGGTTCCCCTATTTCTTTCTTCCGGACGGCGACGAGGGACTGAGCCTCTCGTAGATACCCATGACGTGTCTGAATCTTTTTTTTTTTTTTTTGGTACTTGATTTGGGAGGGGGAGGTCCTGATATTTCCTCTGTTTCTTACTTTTGACTATAGGGAAGACCAAAGTAAGAAAGGAAGGAAGGATGCGGCTGTATCGTGGGAGTGGGATGCTCCGGGAGATTGTGGGCGTGAGTGTTGTTGTGATATGGGTAACGTTGATGGAGCCGTGTGCAGCTGGGTTTGTGAACGGGAAGCTCAAGTCGGCCACTTTCTTGTCGCCCAAGTTCGTGTTGGGACCCGGTTCCGTGGAGGATAAGTACTACTACGACATCGATTTCCCCACAGGTCATATTGCCCTCAAGAGTTTCGACGCTCAAGTCGTCGATGAGGATGGCATCCCCGTCCCTCTTCACCATACTTATCTCCACCACTGGGTCGTTGCCAGATACTACTCCCGCCCTCCCCATCCCCATTCCCCAGATGACTATGTCTTCGTCAGGAACTCTGGAATATGCCAGAACCATTCCCTTGGACAATATTTCGGCCTGGGCTCTGAAACGCGCAAGACCGCCACATTTGTTCCCGATCCTTATGGAATCGAAATCGGTAATCCCGCAGACATCCCTGCTGGGTTCGAGGAGAAGTGGATGCTCAATGTCCACGCTATCGACACACGTGGCGTGGAGGATAGGTTGGGCTGCACCGAGTGCCGGTGTGATCTCTACAACGTCACTCAGGATGGGTATGGGAGGCCTCTCAGGCCTGACTACAGAGGTGGTTTGTACTGCTGCTATGACCAGACACAGTGCAGGCTCAGACCGGGCTTTCAAGGCCCTCGTAGAAGCCTCTACCTTAGGTACACCGTGGTCTGGTTTGACTGGGATACATCCATCCTCCCTGTTGACATTTACATACTCGATATCACTGATACCTGGACCGCACTTGATAAATCGTCTGAACAAGGTGCAGAACATCATTGCCGAGTGAGTTACTCTCTTTCATGACGCACGTGAGGTCCTAAATCCTAATACTGTTTCTATCGACTGAGCTAGCATGGGGATATTCACTTCTTCGTGCTATATGAATTATCATTACTAACATGGTCGGAGCACTCATTCTTGATACTTGATATCGTATTACCTCACACCTCCTTTTTTTTCTTCTGAAGTAATCAGCTAGAATGTGGTTGATGCAGGTTGAATACGACGTAGAGTCTTGCAACCAAGCTACTGAAGTTGATGACCTGTGCATTGACAGCAAAAGGACAAGCCTTGCCCTGCCTACCGGTGGTTATGTAGTGTATGGTGTTGCCCATCAGCATTCAGGGGGTCTTGGTTCCAATCTTTATGGAGAGGTGATCTTGAAACGCATGTGCCTTCTTTCCTCACTTTATATTTATATATCTATTTTGCCGGGTCATTTGGAAATTCTTGGATAAACCTATATAACTTTTCATGGAAAGATTAACTGGTTTGTAGCTTGATCAGATAGCCAAACTGAAATAAGCTTGGTTCCTGTATTATTTCGATGTAATTAAGAGGTTGCTTTGACTATGCCTAATTTTATATTTAATTATTTAAAGAACACTTTGAGATCTATAGGTGGTAAGATCAGAAAGTTTTCTGGAGATGGTTTAACTTGCCAATCCGTTGACATTAAGGGTACTCTGCAGAAGGTTGTATCAGTTCTTGTTTCCAGTATGCTTATGCATGAAGATAATAAATTCGGTTGTTATGTAGTTTCCTTTACCCTCTTTCCATTTTATCACCAGTTCAGAAGTGGTGACCTCCCTCAGTGGCTCATTATCCATGTATAAATAGTCAACCCAGTCATATATTCGTGGCAGGATCTTGGTGCCATCTACAGCTTTTACCCCTGAAGCATTAGTAGTTATATAAATAGTCTTGTCTTTTTAAGATTATCACCGGAAACTTGTATCAATTTGCTTATTTTTCTTTAAAATCTTATGTGATCTCCTTGCACCGATTGCTTCCTAATTCTATTTTCATAAGGTACAGGCTGCAAATTTACTCATACCAAAATTTGAAAGGGGATATGACTCCCACTAATTTCTTTTTAATTCTCAGCTCATTTATATCATTTTCTTGAGGAACATGCTGCCATAAATCCACTTTAAAGTTGAAATTACACGATGTCCATAATTCTTTATTGCTCCTCTGTTTTGTTAAGTTGTTGAATTCTTCCTATCTGCATGCATCAAGGATTCATTGTCAATTAGACTAAAAAATGGTTGTACTCTTTAGTGGCTTTTGTACGACCCAGCCCGAAGTTATAGTGGTGCGGCTTGCTGTAGGGAAATAGCCTGGGTAATGTGCAGTTATTTGACTGATAGTACAATAGCATTTGGCATAAATAACCGTTAGTGTTTATTTGGGCTTGAGACCCTCAATGATGGTCTCACAAAGTGTCATTTCTGATATGTGATGCCTGTGCATCTCTGACGTGTGAAGATCACTGGCTTTCAAAAATCCCCAACACTGGCCTTTCAGATTTCTTCTGGGGAAGCATAACAGTTCTTTGTTACATGCAAGCTAAGAAAAGCATTAGCTGGTATAATTCTTAATTTTTGGGGTACAACACCTTCGTCTCCTGCATCTGAACTTACAGATATTTCTGTCCATTGCGGATTGTCCTCTAGTATAACCTTTTTCTTGTGCATCATTATTAGGATGGACGCGTCATATGTTCTTCAGTGCCGGCTTACGGTACTGGGAAGGAAGCAGGAAATGAAGCTGGCTACATAGTAGGGATGTCGACATGCTATCCTCGACCTGGGTCAGTTAAAATAAATGATGGGGAAATTCTGGTTCTGGAGTCTAATTATAGCAGATCACAAAACCACACTGGTGTCATGGGGCTTTTCTATCTTTTGGTAGCAAGGGAGTTGCCAAATTCCTTGCCTGACTTGCCTTTCACTGTCCAGGTAAGGTTGCCGTCTTAAGGGTGCTTTATTGATGAAATTGTATTCCAAGGTTTCATAAACTGAAGCAGGTGATAGGGTAGCAGTTGGTGGGGAGTTGTTTTCTGTTAGGATGGGGATTCATTAATGTCGCAGGATAAGGTGGCTGTGAGGTTGTCATTGAGTAGTCAATCGACTATATTTATTTGGGAATGAGAGAAGCAAATTGCTCTATTAACAGCCGATGTCTAACATGAATGGTGAGACTCATGCATTTGTGGTTTTTGCAGATGCGGAGAAACATGACTTTGCCCCATTTTGGAGGAGCAATACTCACTTTTCTTGGAGTGGTAATTGCCGTCGCTGTTGGAATCTCCTTGAAGCGTAGAAATCAAAGAGAGGAGGGTTACGAGTCACTTATGACATGAACGTGATTCAGTGAGCTAAATTATGTACTTGTATGTCGCTGGAGTTAGCGGTTACCTTGCTTCTAAAGCACGTGCAACAACCATGTATCAACCATAAAGTAAAATAAGTCCTTCCTTCTCGTGCTTGCTAACTAACAAAAGAACTCACATTGATAGAGAAAATCTCATCCTTTGAGCTAGTCTTTAGGGCAAGAGAGGCTCAAGATCACAAAGTTTCCCTTGGTTTGATCAAGATGTGTAACAGAAAAAATCCTCAGTAAGGGTTCTCTAGTCGTAATCCATCATGAACTTGTGTTTTTTGTTTACGGTACTTACATAAATGACGAACTTAGAAAGGATCCTCTAGTTGTAATCCATTGTACACGTGTTTTTTTGTCGTGGTTCTTATACAAATGACAAGCTCGACAAGTTTACATAACGTGAGGGGTTATGGAAGCCCCTACTAAAAGACCAAAATAGAAGTCATGCGAGTATGAAAAAGTGTTAGCAGCTTCTTATTCTAGAAATGCTTAAAAAGGGCCCCATTAAACAACCCAACAGGATGGGGGAGGATAGGATCCATGCGACGACTCGACTCGATTATCTTCGGAAGATAAATGAAGCTTCAGGGGCCAGCTATGAATCAACGGAAGGAAATGCGTTATTTCGGTTCAAAGAGAGGCGTGATAACAAAACCCGAACAAAGGCTCCACCTTCCCTCTGCCTCTTGTGTAATTTGCCCTTTCACCGCAATGTTACAACTTCCAACAGTTGCTGTCGTCGTCGTCGTCCATGGAAACAATGTCGGGCTGAGGTCTCATTTAGGAGGAAAGATGAAGTCATTTCTCAGGATCACCTGTACAGTGGATGACGGAAAGGTGTCAGAAAAATCACCATTATCTACACTTCCGAGGGGGCGATTAAATGTTCCATTCCGTTCATGGTTAAATTGTTCGGTGCCAGATTCGGTAACTAGTTGAATACATGCGTGTAGCATGGATTTCAAATAGGCTCGTCAAGATCTTGGCCTTTTTTTCTTTTGGCCAACGGCTTGTAGAGATTTCTTTTAGGGTGCTATGATATGGTCAAAATATATAGTGTGTATAAAAAATTTGTATTTCCACAATTTTTACATGGACGATTATGAATTTATCAATTAATGTATAGTTCTCCTTACGCTATATTTCTTCCGATTGAATATTTTTGGTAGCTAATCGACTTGTAAGAGAGACATAGTTGACTTTGGCAATCTAGATAGTATCATCATTCACATAACTCAAGCATCTAAAGGAGCATGATTTTTCTATTATGAGGAATGCCCTTTTTGCCAAAGTTGCATGTTGCCATTAAGCTACTAGCTTTTTCAATTATTTGTTTTTTTTTTCTGGTAAAAGTAAGTATTATAAGATTTTCAACCATACAATTGTACAAGAGAGTGAGACTCGACATCAACACGCACTCAACAGGACAACATGTCACTGGAGATTATTTGTTTGTTTATTGTACTTGCTAATTTCATGTTTTTCATATTTCCCTTTTCATTTTGTTTATCCAAATCCTTGTGTTAAGACCATTGATCACTTCATTAGGAACCAAAGCAAAAATGAAAACGATTTGGTCTGCTCAATTTGGTTTAATGGTGTCCAAAAATATGTCACCATGTTTGGGTGGTATAATTATAAATTAATCTCTCACCGATGGAAAATAATTTCCTTTATCATAAAGTTAAGTGAAACAAATGCATCCTTAATATTTGTCAATTAAATATTTGATAAAGGCGGAGTACTTGATAAATGCATTAAAAATCCTAAAATTTGTCACTAACGTGTAATAAATCCTAAATTTTATAAAAAGTGCAATCAATACCTAAAACTTGTCAAGTTGGTGCAATCAAGTCTCTCTATCAATCCATCCAATTAACAAATAGGAAATAGTGACGTGGCTTTTATTACTTGTTTCGCCCTCGTAGGTGGCATAGAGCTTAAATAAAAAAGTCTTGGTGCAAAAATGAGATCCATGTTTAGTAGTCTACATTTGAATATGGATAGAATAACAAGATATCATAATCGGTGTTTGGTGTGTCCTCTTGATTGAATAAACTTGGATAAAATGTTAGATAAAAACTCCATATTAGAGGGCGAGATAAATCCAGATTGGGTAGAAATTTTTGAAAATAACTTAATAATATTCTTTCAAGGATAGAGTGATGGAGTGACCCATTTGACTTTGCCAACCATCACAAGGTTTAGCTCCACAACAATTAATCATCATCACTCTTGACCATTGCCGTTTGTCATCACCGTCTAGCCAATAGTTCCAACGATTAAGGGTGAAAATGAGAAGTTATACGTGGAAGAACTCAAATCCTTCTATAAGTGCACTCAAAAGATCTCATTGTCCTCAACCGAGGCATGTCCGGGCTCATTACTTGCTGCTCCAGTGCTATCCACTAGTGGATCTTTGTCCACCTCCTCTCTGCCCTCACTACCCTAGATTGTCAGCTTCGACATCAAGTGGCACTTGAGCTTCACATGTGGTGTTTACCACCTTGTCGCCTCTCTTCACCTTTACATTGGTTGTTGCTACCAGATCTACTAAATCATCCTGGTCACTACTTTTCTGGTCACTTTGTGACACCCTCGGCAACCCAAGGCCGCTCCCTTCCCGGTCAATTGTGATGTCCGAGGCTCCCCGAGGCTCGTCTTCGCTAGTGTTTGAATTGCCTCTAATGCAGTGAGGTTGAGTGAGGACTATGGATTGAAAGTGGAGATGGCGGTGGATCTAGCAAAACTGGCGATGAAGGAGACGAACTGAAGAAAGCTGCAGAGAGCAGGTTTGAGACGCTGGTGAGGGAGCTCAAGCATCTGGATATGGCGGGAGATTGTGTTGGGTAAGTGAAAATTTTTAAAAAATCTATCTTATCTTTGATTGCACTAAAAATGTGATGAGATTTTCACCAATTGGGAGGATATTTGAAGGACTTCTATATTGAACCTCCTATCCTATCTCAATCCAAATCCAGACAACTAATATCTCAATCCAAATCCAGACAACTAAACACAATCAAGTCTGTCCCAAATTCCCAAATCTTAATTGAACTGAATGTAATTTTCTGATCAGTTCTTCATCCGGTTCCTTGATTTCCCGTTCAAGTGTCCTTCGTGGAGTTCACTTCTTTGTCGAGCCCTCCGATTCTTGTTCTTCGTTGAGTCCACCGATTCTTCGCCCATGCATTCTCCTTATTTTGTGCAGCTTCGAGTAAGAACCGTCGATGCATGAATTATGGTGACAGCACTATCTCGTTGTCCAATGTTGGCCTGTAAATTACCGAGAACAAGGTTTTCTTCCATGTGCTCTCCATCTCGATCTTGCTTCAGATGTTCTTTTTGTTTCTCTTCTATTTCTTTTATCAGTCTTGCATTGATAAATTGAGCTGGAATATTACTTGATTTTCATGCCAATAAGCAAAAGAAAAATTGCAGGATTTAGTTCAAACCATGCAATCTGATTCCGGCGCAGAGGGCAGGCACAGGTCACGGTTACTTGGTAACTGGGTTATAGAAGTTACAGGAGCCGACAAGCTACTTACAAAGCAATAGTTACAAAGCAACTCTGCGAAGCACAGGCCAATCTGTAGTGGGCATTTCACCCACCTCTCCCTATTTTCACTGTCGAGAATGACTACTATACCAAACAGCTAGTTCCTTAGACATCCCTCTAAAATATAGAATGCAACAGAATTACATTCTCCATGAAGCCTCCTAATTCCGAAGTCCATCCCTAATTCCGAAGTCTATCTTTGAAGAATCTGAGACGTAAAAATTTAGACCATTTCTCGATTTGTGTGTCATCTGAAGAGACCATTCCCTATCCCTAGTTAACAAAGAATCTATATACCCTCTTGAAAGAACCAGTAATAATCATTTACCGCTACAAGAAAATGTGACAGCAGTGAAAGCCGGTTTATGCTACAAGATGTGTAATTGTGATACTGGTCTCTACTACAAAATGGAAAACACTGTCCGGAGCTTGCCTTATTGCAATGAAATTTAAACCGAATCCTCACCTCAACTATGAATGAGTTTACGAACAGAAGAAAAACCTCAAAAGAACAAAACTTTATAGCAAGTTCTAGCGCAATTTTTTCCCTGCCCCCATTTGACAGATTATCATGCCTCTGACTTAAAACTTCTCCATAGCTTCTGGCTCAAAACTTTCTCCAATATAATTTATCAGTCAAAACACTAAATGTTACCGGCCGCCACCCTTTCTCAGAGGCAGGCTGACATCCTCATCATCTGACTCAATATCTCCATACTGCCACATATTTAGCCTGTTTGTACGTGCTTCTGCCTGGTACTTTTCCAAGTTATCAAGGGCCATTTGCCGCTGCTTGGAATCCCACTTCTTCCTCTTTTCCATCCTAGCCAACCCCTCCTGAAATTCCAAAGTTAGGATTAGACAGCTCAGCTAAAGAACAAAAAAGAATAACTAGAGCGGCATCTGGCTACTTATCAGGTACTTTTTATGTGGGAAAGACTACAGAACAGCTACAACAACAAAAACTGTTTGATGTCAATGACAATGATAAGTGGAGATCAGGGCCATATAGAACACAACAGACAAACCTACACATTGATCACTCCATCAGACATTGGGGTTTTTGTTTTTATTGACATACACCACAATGAAAATGGTCAGGTAGCAGATTACATTTCTCCTGCCATTACATTTCATGTAGCGAATCTATCTCCAGAGCGGTCATTGTAAGTAATGAATCCCAAAAGCTGGAAGAAAGGCAAAAACTCCTGACCAATATAATTGTCAGCTATTATAAGGCACATAGTATTGAGTAACAAGTCCTCATTACGCAGTAAATGCGGGAAATGACTAGTTGTAGAATACCAAAACAAACAAATTGACATAAATCAGAGGCTAAGATTTTAAAATCCTACAAGAGGGCAGTGTCTGTACCTTCACCATCGCTGCATTTATGCTTAGGTCAGAGTCAGCCGCACAGAGAGTTACCATGAGAACTGTTCCAGTTCCCTGACCTTTGACTTTTCCTCCTGAAGTATCCCTTTCCTCAACAGTCGCCTTAAATTCTTCTGAACTGCTTAGCGTCAGTTCACTCAAATAAACTGCTGCTTCCTGACCAAAATCCTCATCTAAGGTTGGAACCTTGACATATGCTAGGCTGCATAGCTGAGCAAGACCAGGTGTAGAGGCTAATGAAGGATCAAGAGGCCGTAAACGACTGTAGGGAACAACTTCTTGATTCCCATAGTCAATGTAGAACACTTCAAACTTGTCGTTTGCAGATTCAATGGGTCCTCGAGGAGCATTGACAATCTTCACATTTAAAAAAGAACTTCAGTCATACAAACTTTCACAAGACATTAGCATGGGAAAAACCACAAGACTGCATCCACCCAATACACCGAACATATTCTCATCCAAAAGCAAAAGCAGAAAATAATATATACTGGTTCTATTTTCTCCCCTAGGAAAAGGAAGATTATAAACTCCTAGAAATAATATGTGATATCAAACAAGAGAAAAAGTAAAAAACAAAAGGGTTTTGTTGGGGGCACTTGTCAACAAGACCTAGGGCACCAGTCAAGTACACTGAAATTAGAAAGGCACTCAGTGAGAGGCTTTGAAAATTGAAGTACACAGATTAAAAAATGTTACTTTGAATGAAAATTTTATATTTCCAAATCATTTATATTCCGACTTAACCAATGCCATAGGGGGCACTCCTCAATAAAATCCAAATCAAGATGAGCTGGCCTCCAAAAAAGCAAGCAATAGATCCTTCAAGAGGCTCTCATCTAGGCAGCTTGAAAATTTAGAGACGGTTCCTTCATTTCGATGTAGCATAGACATGTGACAGGACATGAAGAAGTATATAAAAGCATGCACCTGGATATATTTTCTCATGTCACTTAAAATTCTTTTCATAGCAATTCAGTCACCCATTGAGGTAGCATTTTACAGTGACTCTATTCATTTCCCCTGTTTAACTAAATCACCTCACAAAATGACAGTCACCAAGTAACGTTCTATTAGTTCTACCCTCTTTATGTATTTATTAGTATTATACGGTTCCCAACATTGTTTGAGTACTTACCAAAAAAAAACATTGTTTGAGTACTCATAGTTAAATAAAGCATTATCTCTAGTCAGTGTGAGATGGGCATCCCTAAGAGAGCAATCGGGGCAGAAAGAACCACTCTTAGCTTGAGAAAGTTACAAATGAATGTACAGAGACTAACGTATTTTCATCACCAAAATTTCTTGGTAAAAGCATATCCCACTTACCATTGCTCTATTCCAAGAATTATCTGCACTAAATTGAGCAAGTACAGTATCACCCTTTCTTGGATTGAATGCACCAACTAGAGGAGCTTCTTGAAGATTCAATGAGGCAACTTGCCTCTGAATGGATGCCACTTTCTGATCTCCCACGGTTTGGACATAAAATTTACCGCCACCTAGGACTTCTGTTACCACCACCTGAAAATGTCAATAAGGAAGTCAGCATTGATTTTTCAACAAGTATGTTGTCAACATCGATATATTCTTCCAAAATACCTTGAGCACTTCTTTTTGTTTACTTTCAACAGCAGGACCATTTGACACTTCCTGCCCTTCCACATAATTTTCCCATATCTGCAATGATGAACTATCTTAGAAGCAGTACCTAAAGAATGAGAACACCAATGTCACAATCTTTTATTTCATACTTTCAATTTCTGCCTTTTGGCTACTTGTTCAGCCTGTTGAAGTAGATGAGCATCTGGGATCCTGTCACTTCCAAAGGAAGTTTGAAGCTTTGCCAGGCCAGCTTCGAGAAGTGTTACTGCCATATTTTTCTTGGACTCCCATAGTGATCCCAAAAAGGTGCCAGTTCTATCAACAGTTTCTACTTCAATCTGTACAAATGAAACCATCGCTAATCAAGATAAAGGATAGGAAAGCTGACCGAGAACTAGAGTAGAGCAGAACCACATTACCTCCACATCTCTCTGCATTATTTTCCGTCTCATCAAGGCAATCGCTTCATCTGAAAAGGGCTCATCCCGACCTGGGCACCTCACACCAGAGAAGGAGAAAGCAATGCTGCACGTTTCTTTTGGTATCAAAAGTTTAAACCGATGACCACTGAGCACATACTCCACAATGGCAGGAACCCTCCTACTTCGCTGCAAGAATGGTGAAAAGTCCCTGGCTTTCTTTGCTGATGCCTGGAGAACATTAAAATAAAAATCACTTACGAACAATCTGTCATTAATATAACATCAGTTATGATGAGGATGCGTCTAACCGTAACCAAATCTGTTATGTGCATGACTGGAGGATCCTTAGAAGAATGCATCCCTTTTTTTCCAGAGATGGCCCGGGCTTCCGCAGCTAGAAGGCAATCATAGTAATTTGATCTTTCTTCAAAATCACGATGCCTAATCACAGTCCCAAAACCACGTGCAACCACCAACTCTGCCAGATTTAGCCCCAGTGGCTGTTTGTCAAGTGTAGATGAAGCCCCTGAAGTAGCATCATCACCATCGACATTGAGGGGAGATACCAGGAAGACAGAGCCAAAGTCCATCACTCTTGAATCAGCAGCTCCAGCTGCCGTTGAAGCACCATCAGCCAACCCGACCTTCCTAGAGTACTCCATCAAAACTTTCACCTGATTGAATAAGAACAATAGGTAATGACTCAAACTATCAAGCAAATGAGTTTTAAGCAAAAGAAAAAAAGTTTTATACTTGTTTCCCAATAAGCCGCGTCCTCAAAAACTCCCTTGCTTCCCGGGCAAATGGTGCAGGCTTTTCATCTTTCCGAGGGTTCCCCAGTTTTGGGCATCTTATACTGGATAAATTCACACGTCGCTCTGCCGTTAGACTGCCGTATGGGGCAGAATCATCAGCTACAACGATGCAGTCACCGCTCACAACTTCTACCACCTGGAAGAAACCAAAAGGTTGATAGAAATTCTAACACCCATAAGCACAATCATGTGGACTTGAGCAAAGCTAGGACTGTACCGTGCCACTGAAGTTTTGATCACAGATTGCCTTTGAATTACTGGGAGGAGGAACATAATTTGTCCAAATTCTTAATCGACTTTTCTTGGCCTGGAGTTCTGCAGCCTTCAGCCGTCTCTTAGCTTCTTCTTCCATCATGTTTGCACTCCATTCAACATATTTAGCCAGACCCTGCCAAGGAAACACAAGGGGAAGGAGATTGAGTAACACAAGCTACGTAAGAAAAGAAGCTCAAAATGTGATAGTGGTAGCAAGCAGACAAACATGCATTACTTTAAAAGCTAAAGAAAATTGACAAGCTTTCATAAGCAACTTGCAAATACTTAATGACTGTTTGTACAGAGTTATTGGCACTTTAATTCTCAAGTTCTGTACTGTTTTCTGGTCAACTAATAAGCAGTCACATTGTTCAGGTACTAGACCCAATCTAATTATAAGAAAAGCCTTCTTTAAAAAAACATCATTCTTCAAAAAAGAGTAGTCTGTTAATTTGACTTTTACCAAAAAATAATTAGTTTGATGTTAATCAAGTTACAAATTTGTCAATGGAAAGTTCACTGAATTAAGTATCACTGCTGCTCCAAAATAAGTATAAAAAACAATCTACATTTCCTTTGGACGGAAAATGATGTCCATTTACTAATCATATACTGAACATGGTTTGTCTGGGGGACATAGCCCAGTATCTAGCTTCAACAGCATTGGAGGTTACAAGACACACCATGTCCCTTTGTTATTAACCATAGATGTTTCGAAGGTCTAGAGAGAGCTGATGCAAGGTAATGTGGTGTGGCTCCCTATGAAATATCTTATCCACATTGTTAAGAGTAGGCACACTTCACCTCAAACAACTTGATTTGAATGAAACATAATTATTTTCAATTCTAAACAATTCCAAGATATATATAGTAAAGAAGAGGTTTTTGTCAAACTCCTGCTGCGTCTACACACTACAAATCTGTTGCGCACCTAACGTCCTCAGTCCTCATCCACTTTCGATATGTTTTAACTTTCATTTTCAACATGTACACCAATGTAGGAATGCATGTTTATGTGTATTGTGCTTTTGTTTGTCTGCAATGTTTTTCCCTCTAATATTCCACGCATGTCTATAAGTGAGATCAACAATGACCATAACGAATCTAACCAATTATAGAAAACTTACGACAAATAGAATCGACGTTGGTTAGACTATAAAGGCTAATACAGAAAAAATTGATTTGTCCATGGTGGTACTACAAATAATAATAGGTGCGTTGTCATGCAAGGTGCAGATTTACTAGGTCATCTATATAACTCATGAGCTAACTATCGCAATTACCATCAAGGTGCATTTTGCCCTCTAATGCCTAAGATGTTAAAAAATTTTATGCGGGAGTGATTCTTGAGATCTATTGTGAAAGATAAGAAATCAAAAAAAGAAAAAAGAAAAATTCTTATGTTGGATACAATTTGTTTGCATTTGTAATGCAGAATGCAAATAAACTGAATCCCTCAAGCTTATCTGTACAGCACATGAACCCACTATTAATTCAGATGTCTTTTAGTGTCTGAATTGCTCATTTCTGTTGTACCATATGATGCTATCTCAAATGCTAAAACAACATTTCATGTATACCGTTGCATAATTATATTGGGCTTTCATATATTGTTAGAAAAAAGCTACCTCAGTCTAAAGATACATTTCATATAGTCTCTCAATAAGATAAAAATATGGCCATCTACTTTATGCTTGCAGTTACCACACATTAAAGCATCAAATTAAAACTTTACTCCAATCGCTTAACAATTTGTCCCAAAAGCTTAAGCTGTCGAAAAGACAGACCCATTATAAATGTCAAGCATGTATTCCTTAACACTGCTCCTTGTGTGGAATCTAGATCTCACAGGTGAAATGTGGAAATAACCAGAAATAAGAACACAAATACAAAGGAAAACAAAAAGAATAACACTAAGAAAGAGTTCTGAAATTAGGTCTCTTGACATATGCTAATATGATTATACCAATTGTACTGACAATGTGTTCCAAAAATTTAAGCTATCAACCAGGGCCATGACAAAACCATTTATTAATCAACAAGTACAAACAAGTATATTCTAGTATCATGTTCGTGGCAAGTAAAAAACACATTTCAGCATCCATGAGCAGACCCATTCCATCTGCAACCTTGCTTCACATAGAATGAGTCATGCAAAGCAAAGCAAAGCAAATTTATGCAGATCAATGAACAGGAAACATTTCCCAGTATCTAGGTCAAACAAGACGAATCACTCCACAATCTATCGTAATGAAGAGATATCTCACAGCGGCAATATAAAAGAAATGAGGATCTTACAGAACATCATCACCATTCACAAAGGACAAAGCAATTAATCTAATGCAAATGTGTAATATGGGCTAACATACACTTTCCAAAAGCTCCAATGAAAGATCCTTCGCTGAGTCTGAATCAGAATAGAAGACTGACCCTATAAGGTTACTGAACTTGTCAACACCTTCCAGGACAATACGGACCTATAAAAAAACTCATTAGATAAGTGAAGAACGGTGCTTATAGATTTTCTTAAGATCAGAAAGCGACAAAAGGTCCTTACATCTCTATTTAAAACACGAATCTCTGCGAAATGTTTGGCTTCCAAACCAAAGGGATCAGGTGAAACATCAGAAGCTGAGGCAGCAGAAATTGCAAGTCTCTGTGCAGATGTTAAAGGGACCCTTGGTTCAGTAGAAGCAACCCCATTCGGTTCATCAGACACCTCTGCTTCAGCAACAGGTTCGGATGTAGTCCTTCTTCCCATGGAGGGTGCCTGCAAGAAGTGAAACATTGGCAGGCAACTTATTAAAAAATTCACTGAGAAAGCCAAATCAAACAACTGAGTTGCTAGCATATTTTCCATATCATATGTTAGTGGAGCCCACTGACCCACAGGTGTACTAACAAGTACTTATTAACTTAGGGTTTGATTATTTAATTGATGGGAAAAAAAAAAAGAAAATTTAAAATTTATAAACAGCATTCTATATCTTTATAAAGCTCACTATTAGAACATAGAAACCCACTAAATGATTTCTATCATAATTTTCTTTTCCTTATTGATTTAGTAGCCTTATTATCTTTTAATTGAGGTTCTATTAGGATTTAATATTCTTTATCGTCTCTTGAAGTGGGATACACAAGTCACCCACTTTACAAGGAGTTTAAAAGAGGCATTGTATATAAGTCTCCAAATATATATGGTTGTCAATCTTCCATCTTAGTCATTTATAAAATTCATGCGAAGCTTAAAGAAGCCTAATTGCAATGCTTAGGATGCCTTAGGTGTGATGATAAAGGAATCTAATCTACTCTTCTTAAGTTATTGTTCATTGCAAATTCCTTTCAAAGTTCAATTCAAAATGGCCCCACTTCTCCAACATCAGTTAACCAGGACATGAGATATTATTCGGTACTAAATCAACCCAATAAGTGCTCCAGAGTTTAAATTCCATACCTGAATTCCAGCAACAAATACTTGGACGAACTGAAATTCTGGAAGTAAGTACACCCTGAGAGTACTTCCATCACGAATCTGCTCAACTATGCCTTGCATGGGCCTGCCTTTATTCGCAGCGAGCAGACCCATGGCATCCAAGTTGCTAGCATTGCCGATTGAAGAAGGAGGGAGGTGTCTGATGGAACCCTCTGCGGCACCGGGTACCTAGATATTAAGAGGGAAATCACTTCTCCTATTACAAAAAACTATCAATCACCGCATCAGTGCCTTGAATGGAATAAGATAAATATGCGACATTTTTTGGTCTGTATGGTTAGTCACTTTCCAACTGATAAGGAAAATGGAATATCTACTGGGATAAAATCATGTAAAGTACTTTTGTCACCACGTAAGAAATATCATCAACAAATTCCCATGGGTCGGTTTATAAATGAACATGATTACTATATATTTATCAGGCTGGACTCCTAGTGCTTTCACTTTAAAAACGATTTTATTTTATTTTCTCGGAAAAAACAGAGTAATGTGTAGCATGCATCAGAATACTAAATTCACTAAACCACAGCTGATCATATTTAGAGGAAAGAGAAGTCGCAGAAGAGAGAGGGGGAGTGCATAATGAAAAGGGCAGCGAGATATATAGAGTAAGATACTAAGGTTGATTCAACTAGATTATTTCACCCATATCATGTGTTTGATCAAGACACAAACTAAGGAATTTGAAAAGAAAAGGGTGTGCTTATGATCACATGTGTGCATCAACACACAGAATAAAAATCAAAAGCTACCTGGCTCCATCGACCAAGACCTTCTTGCTTAGCTTGCTCTTCAAGACGTAGCAATTCTGCCAGAAAGGGGCTTGCCTCCCCTTTCTGTTGACCTTGTTCCCTGACCTGCCAAAGACAGATTACCACTATTCACATGAGAGAGCTGACCTGAATATATATGTATGCCATGCTGCATGCTGGAAATATGAGCATATCACCTTTGCCCAGCCATCAGCAACCACCAGCATAGCTACATTTTTGTCACCAAGAAAAACAGAGCCAAACTCTCTGCCAATGGACGGAACGGTGTAATCCACTTTGAAAGTTACCTCCTGTGCCATGTAACAGTTAAATATGAATATGAACCAAAAGTTGCCAAAGTGATCAGCAAGTAATTACACAGAACAGAAGAAATAAGCACCTTTCCAATGCACAACTTCCTCAGATACTCTCTGCTGTCCCATGCAAACGGCTCATCTACACCACCTTTGCGGGCCTTCAAAAATAAGCAACGGAATGTCAAAACTTGTGAATGTTGGCTACAAGTCTAAAAGACCCAGTAAAAGTGAGAAGTTCAGTATGGGTGCATGATTAATCCAAACTCATTATGTTAGCGTTCACTAAGGAAGAAAAGGAAAAGAGGAAATGCTTGAGGCGATCAGGGTCATGAACCCTCGTTACAGCATAAATTTCAACACTAAGAAGCCGGACAAATTCCTGTAAAAGTTCTTTGGAACTGAATAAGGATCGTGATAAAGAAATGCGTCATCATGAAACGAAAGAGGGAGAAGAACATTATGGTGTGGCGAGCTGGGGGAGAGAGTGGGGGAAATTACCAGTCTTGGAGAAATAAGAGAAGAGAGAGTAACAGTCTTTTCAGGAGGGATGCCGGTGTTGTTGTTGGTCATGGCCATGATAACCAAGCAGTCCCCTGATGGAACAGCCTTCACTCTGCCTCTGAACCATCCAGTCGATCCAGCTTTTGACGATGCCATGGCCACTATCAGAATCTACAGTCGATCTGAGGAAACAGAGACTATGCATCAACATTTCGGAATTTCGTACAGCAATCCAGCATTTCAGTTCTAATGCATGCAAGTTTCGTAATTTTCTAAACAGTTGTGTCAGTTATAATAATTTGCACGTCGAATTTTCAGACGTTCTGGTGCAACAACATCAAGGAAGAGGGGAATCCCAGATTAAAATGAATCCAGAACAAAGAATACTCTAGATCGGCAACAGACACTCAACTATAACGACATGCATCCCGGGTCGATCACATGCAACCAAAAGATCAAGCGATCTGTCTTTTGGATCCAGAAAAACAATTCAAAGACCGATCGCGTGATCTGTCTATAGATCGAGCTGAACAATTCCGGGATCTATCTATCGCGGTGGAAGGGGCTGGACAAAGTCGGCACGGAATCAATGAAATCAGATCCACAATTCAAAGGCAAATATCAAGCGAAACCAAGCGTTCAGTGAAAATACCTCAGATCCACCAGATTTGTTGGCTACACTAATCGAGGAGAAGTTCCCTCGAGAGATGTTCCTTCTTCAGACACTGGGACGGCGGGGAGATCGAATGCAAAATGGAAGAGACCTAATGAGAAGAGAGATAGCAATCCACTCTTTATATATAAGAGGAAGATAAAATGGAGCAGCTTACAACTTATATATAAACGGCTTCGGTGGGTGGGGAATTAAGCACGCCCTCTATTTCCGACAAAATTTCTAAAATGTCCATCCAGTTTTCGTTACAGACACAGTAACGTTCCCCGTTGTATTTAAAACTTAATCCACTGCTGCTTCCTGATACACCCCACTTTATCCTTATTATCTCCGAATCAAATGTTCCTTCACTTCGCTTGTCTTAGCAACGCGACTTCGACTGAATGAATGTTTTTTCTTTTTTTCTTTTCAAATTCTTTCATTTACGTCCCAGAAGTTTGAACTCGCGAGATGGGTGTTCCACTTTTTGCGGTGCAGGGAGACTTATGCTTAGCAACTCTCGAGCAACCCCGCGACATCTAGTTGATCCCATGGGGGACAAATCATATTAAAATTTCCCTAGAGCCGATTGATCAGCCAATAGTCGAAAACGTACATACAAACCTCAGAACCGAATGAAACTTCGCAAATTTCTTGATTATGATAAATAATGATTTTTGATGGTTGAACTGTCAATTTATTATTCAATTTATAGCCCGAGTATATTGTCCAATTATAGGAAAGCTCTCGACACTAGTTTTCAGTGAAATTGAAGATCATATAATTAAGGGCTCAGGAAGCAAGAGCAACCATGAAAAGGGAAAATGAAAAGATCAAAGAAAAAAAACGTAAAATTCAGGGTAAAATAAAGCTAAGGACCATATTGAAATTTTTCATGTTACAGTTTAGGATTTGATTAGCAGAATCGAAAGTTTGCATTCATTTTGTAGATTTAGGATTGATGTGCAATCTATTTTTTCCATTTGTAGACTCCTTCATATTATGGGGATCCACCATATATTGCACCAATTAAGGGCATAAGCCAAAAGACGACGGTGGCCCAAGCAAGAGTTACACAACCCCCTGATGCCATCGATACTTCAACTCATGCATGAGCCGAAGCATCAGAAAACCCACATAGCTTCCTGACTGTAAAGGAGGACGTGGTCAGGACTTTTCAAAAGAGATGAGGGATATGCTATTCAAGCATTAATTTGTCATGTTGGCATAGGAATTCACGCCTTATCGGTGAGTGGATCATGAGATTGAGCTCGTTCCAGGAGCCAAACCACCAGCTTGAGTTTCAGAGTTGATGGTCATTGTCACTTCCTCTGTTTCCTGGTTTTCGATGAACCGTGCAGTTTTGTTGTTTCAACATTGCTTCTTCCCCGTATATATTGGATATTGTCGGACAATTAGTTATGCGTGGCTTTTGTTGGCGTTAATGGCTTGATGTATCGCGACCCCCTTTGCACGATCTCTATTTGATTTGACAGGTCACCTAAAACTTTAGTTATATTTTTTACCTCTATTTTTGTTAATGGTTTTGACTCTTTTGAGCGGAGTTGCCCCGATCGACAATCAGACATGAATATCCTTATCGGTTGGAGTGTCCTTCTCTATTCAATAGATAGATCCCCATTCTCCTAATTCAATAGGCACATGCATGTGACACAGCTCAAGAGATTAATGAGCCCTGAACAAGTCCTGAATCAGGCCAAGGCTTGTCCAAGGCCCGGCCAAGTCCTTCTCTTGAGTCTAGTGACCGTTCGGTTCTAACAGCTTGTCCTATTCCTCTCATTATCTTATGGTAAGATGATCTTGTGAATTTCCAAGACCTGGTTGTGCAACTAATCATGGCAGGTGACCCTTGAGCTTTCCCATGTTCAGACCCTTATGTAGCCTTGTTATGATTGTATTGATTCAAACTCGACCATCG
The DNA here is from genome assembly GCA_014182895.1 of Angophora floribunda. Lineage (NCBI taxonomy): Eukaryota > Viridiplantae > Streptophyta > Magnoliopsida > Myrtales > Myrtaceae > Angophora > Angophora floribunda. The sequence continues at coordinate 21,198,083 of CM024715.1, read as the reverse complement.
GATTGATGAGGGGATCAACGGATCGGATCAATCCAGCTCTTGGATAAATAGAGGACCCTTACCCCATATTGTGGATGCTTGATCACAAGTGAATGATACGCTCATTTACTCTCAAACGATCCTTGTGTTCAAGTGAGTGAGTGAAATGCTGACTTGGGATCATTCTTAAGGCCGCACGGGCATGAGTGATCGATATGAATCGACTAACCCGTGACAAGTGGTATCAGAGCCTCGTTCGTGCTTCATTCGTGCTTTCATTTAGTGCAATGGTTGATCCATGTTCCAGCGTTGCGAATGCCCAGGGTGAGGATCGTGGAAGGACGACCGAGTGGGTTGGTGTCTAAACTAGGCATAGCTGTGCTGCATCCCGTCGAGGGAATTGGCGGGAGGTTTAGAGCATTCCATGATGATCCTAGAGGAGAAAGTTATGGATGTTCATGGGTTGGTGAATGACTTGAACTAGATCGTTGATGGAGTGGAAGCCGATCAAGAGGGGTTCTTGGCCAAGATGTAGGAACTGAAAGGCGGCATGGGAGAACACCGCAACGAGGTGCTGGGGTCATTAGTCCGAGAGTTGTAGTAGTGGGACGAAACCTGAGATGCTGTGGTAGCAGCCATGTGCATGGAGATTAGCGAGCTCAAGGGGAAGCTCACCGAGGTGGAAGTTGCACGTGTGAACAAGGCGATTATCGTGCATCCACAAATGGATAGCCCTAAGCCAAAGGAGTTCAAAGGCTCGTTGATAGCCTAAGACATGGACAACATCCAGTGGTACATGGAACGAAACTTACAGGCCATGGACATGAACGATGACACGACATACATGAACACGGCGGTGATGTACCTAAGCAAGAATGAGTAGCGACCTTATTACAATATGGGCCAAGTTCATCGAGGAGTTTTGGTGGAACTATTACCTCGCATATGTTGAGGAAGAAGCTCGTGACGAGCTCAAGCGCCTTGAGCAAAGAGGCACTGCTCAAGATTACATGAAGCGATTCTCGAAGTTACTACTCCAGATCCCATCCATGAACGATACGAAGGCCTACCATTAGTTCATGAGTGGCCTCAAACCGTGGGTCAAGCAAGAGCTCAAATGGTACAACGTGAAAGATCTCACAATGGCCACGACCATGGCCGAGTCCCTAGAGGAGCCAAAGATGGCGTCCTTAGCCAAGCCTGACTTCAAGTGGAGGGAAATGGCCATTAGTGGGGGAGATCACAACAAGTATAGGTGCCCGAACGGAGGAAAACCCCTAGTGGCACTACCTAAGGCTAAATCGGAGTCGAGTGGCTAGGGACAACGCAAGAACCACACGTACAAATGCTTTTTTTGTGACGAGCTACACATGGCTCGGGATTGCCCCAAGAGAGGCAAGCCAGTGGCCCTATGTTGGGAAGATGAGCCACGAGAGGAGGCGCAGTTGGGATCATTTTGGATCCTAAGCTATATCAAGGCCAAGAAGGCCAAAGAATTGAAGGGGATGATGTTTGTAGATGTGAATATTAGAGGTACCACAATTAGCGCACTCGTGGACATAGGAGTATTCAATCTCTTAATTTCTCAAGAGGTCACAAAGAAGCTGAATCTTTGGGTTGAAAGAGGAGCTGGCTGGCTCAAAACGGTGAACTCAAAGGAAGTCCTGACTAGCGGCTTGGCTAGAGATGTGGAGGTTCACCTTGGTTCCTGGACGAGTAAGGAAAACATTGAGGTAATACCCTTGACGATTATGATTTTGTGATGGGTTGAGATTCCTTGATCATATTAATGCGGGCATGATGCCCTTTACAGACCGTATATGCATTCTGGACAAGCGGTACTAATGCATGGTATTGATCCATTGTGAGTTGGGACGTGATAGGAAGATGCTCTCAGCAATGCAGCTTTCGAAGGGAGCACGGAAGGGCAATGTGACCTTCTTGGCAACCTTGAAGGTCGAGGATGAGAAAAGCAAAGAGAATGACGTCTCGGTTGAAGTGATTTGAGTCCTGGACTTATTCCAAGATGTGATGCTGCTCAAGCTACCTAAAAAGTTGCCACCTTGAAGGGAGGTAGACTAATGGATTGAGCTGGTGTTTGACGCTCGACTCCTAGTCATGGCGTCTTACCTTATGGCCTCGCCAGAATTAGAAGAATTAATGAGACAACTTAGGGAGTTGCTTGACACGAGATACGTTTAGTCATCCAAGGCCCACTCGGTGCCCCTGTCTTATTCCAAAAGAAGTATAACGGGTCCCTTTGGATGTGCATCAACTATAGGGTTTTGAACAAGCTTACCATCAAGAACAAGTACTCGATTCCCCTCATTGCAGACTTGTTTGATTAGCTCGGGGAAGCCTAGTGGTTCTCGAAGCTTGATTTTTGATTAAGGTATTACCAGTTTCGGATTGTTGAAGGGGATGAGCCAAAGATCGCGTGTGTGACCTGTTATGGATTGTATGAGTTCCTTGTCATGCCATTCGGTCTGACCAATGCATCGGCATCATTATGCACCCTAATGAATAAGGTACTCCATTCATTCATTGATCGGTTTGTGGTAGTATATTTTGATCATATTGTTGTGTATAGCCGGACACTCGAGGAGCATGTTGAACACTTGAGATAGGTCTTCCAAGTTTCATGGGAAAATGATTTGTATGTGAAGAGGGAGAAGAGTGCATTTGCACGAGAGAAAGTCCCCTTTCTCCGGCACATTGTCGGGAGTGGACGGGTGTGGATGGATGCGGCCAAAGTCTGTGCTATTATTGAATGGGAGCCACCAACCAAAGTGACGAAGTTGTGATCATTTCTTAACTTGATGAATTACTACCGACGGTTCATCCGGGGTTATGAGTATTACCATTCTCCTCACGGATATGTTGAAGAAAGAAAGACCGTAGGAATTGATAGATCAGTGTCAAGAGGCCTTTGATCGGTTGAAACTGGCCATGATTGAGGAACTCGTCCTAGTGTTGCCTAACCATTTCTAACCATATGAGGTAGAGACTGATGCCTTTGATTTTGCGATAGGTGGTGTTCTTATCCAGGGAGGACACTCAGTGACCTATGAGTCTCGGAAGCTTATCGACACCGAATGACGATACATGGTCCAAAAGAAAGAGATAACCGTGGTGGTGCATTACCTTCGAATGTGGAGGCATTATCTTTTGGGATTGAAGTTCATTGTGTAAATGGACAATGTGGCCACGAGCTATTTCCAGACCTAACGGAAGCTGAGCTTGAAACAAGCTTACTGGCAAGACTTCTTTGCTGAGTTCGATTACATGTTGGAATACAAGCTAGGAAGGGCCAACTCGGTAGCTGATGCTTTGAGTAGAAAGATGGAACTAGCCAACACGGTGAGTTGTCCCAGCTGCCCCTTGATTGATCGCATCAAGGAAGGGTTGGAGCATGATTGGACAGCTTAACAGCTCATCGAGTACGCTTGAGAGGGCAAGACGAGAAAACTCTAGTGTGAGGATGGCCTTCTCTACACTGAGGGGCATATACTCCATGTGCCGCTCCACGAAAAGCTACAGAAGGAAGTGCTTTAGGAGTGCCACGACTCCAAATGGGCGGGGCATCTGGGAATCCACTGCACCCTAGTGTTTGTTGAAGATCAATACTATTGGCCACACATGTGGGATAATATCGAAGTGTACGTGAAGACATGCCTCATATGTCAACAAGATAAGATCGAACAACAATTGTTGTTTGGGCTCATTGAGCCACTTCCTGTGTTGGAATGTCCATGGGAGAGTGAGTCTGAAGGTTGTTGGACTCTCATAGGCGTGGTGGATAGGTTTTCCAAGTACGCGATGTTTGTGCTTGCAACCAAAGATTGCTCGGCCAAGGAGGCAGCCAAGTTATTCATCAAGCATGTCGTCAAGTATTGGGGCATTCCACAAACGATCGTGAGCTATCGTGATCCTTGGTTCACTGGGCGGTTCTGGACTGAGCTTTTCAAGTTACTGGGGATAAACCTCAACTTCTCTACGAGCTTGTATCCTTTGACTAATGGACAGACGGAAAGGGTGAGCTTGCTCCTTGAAATCTACCTCCGGCACTACGTGAGCGCAACACAAGCAAATTGGGTGAGGCTGATCAATGTGGCCTAGTTCTTGTACAACTTGCAGTGGAACGAGTTCACGAACCAGAGCCCGTTTGAGATCGTGATTGGGTAGGAACTGCTTACTCCAAGAACGGTTGCCTCGGGTTACAAGGGGAGCAGCCCCTCCGTGTACAAGTTTGCCAAAGAATGGCAAGAGCATGCCGATGTGTCTTCACAACGCCTCGAAGTAGACGAAGAAGTGGCCCGGCAAGAAGCAGCGGCACGTGGAGTTCCAGGTTGGGGATCTAGTGCTGGTCAAGTTGCATGCAGTTCTCAGGTACCGGGACGTGCATAAGGGCCTAATCCATCGCTATGAAGGCCCCTTTCGTGTGACCCAAGCGACCATTGCTTGAGGTTGCCGGACCTTAGGTGATGCTTGGGTTGCATGACCCAAGTGATGTTTGAGGTCGCACGATCTCAAGCGACCCTATTTGGCAGTCAGTCGATGGCTAAAGTTGGCTGCCGATGACTAAATAAATAGAAAAGAACATTTAAAACTTTTTTTAAAAAAAAATTAGCAAATTTTTTTGCAAAATGTAGTTTTTACCAAACGGTATTTAAGTAAAAGTTGTTTCTCAATGTAATTTAAAATTATAGTTTACCAAATGCTATTTGTATCTTGGAAAACCCCTTAAACTTAAAGCCAAATCAAACGGGCTCGCTGATCATTCTACATGGTATAACTGGCGATGACATGTAAAATTTTTAATAATATTTTAATATTTTTTGAATTATTTTTTTATTTTTCTTTTCTTTGTCCCTTTTTCTTTTCTTCTATTTCCTTGCTTTACTTTTTTCTTTTTTTTCCCTTTTATTGGAGTTTCTTTTTTCTTGTTACCTTTTTCCCCTTGCCGACCTCGCCAACTTCAAGTAAGGGCCACCCTTGCCCTTGTTGGATTAGATGAGGGCAACCTTTACTAGACCCAACTTCGGCCTAGGCGTCTCTCGCCTAAGGCTAGTGATCTCTACTAGAGTTTGGCTTGGCAATGGCCGGTAGAGGGAAAAAGAAAAAGAAAAAAGTAAAGAAGAGAAAAGGGAAAAAGAATAGAAAAAATAAAGAAAGAGAATAGAAGAAAAGAAAAAAAAAAGGAAAACAGGAAAAAAATTATAAAATAAAAAATTCGAAAAATATTACAATATTATAAAAAATCATCCAGCCATCCTTGCAATGTATAATGATTTGTGTTTACGTTAATGATGTTTAACTAAACTAAAATGTGTTAGATAGATTCAATTGGCATAATGTGAATAGATTCATGACTTAATTGACACAATTAAAAGGTTTACGACCTAATTAGCAAAAATACAATAGATGTAGAACTTTTTTTAGACAATTTTCCCCGCTTGCTTTGCATACTTCAAAATCTGAAGGAACACTTATACGTGGAAGTGTTGGAAATGCTCGTTTGCCCGGGATTACAATAACTTCATTGGGCATGTCATTGAGCAAGGGAGAATCCGCATGGAATTTCGAACATCATTATCCGGCGGATCGGTTCTTCAGTTATCAACGTTTATTCCCACCACCAAGATCTGCCCGGTAGAAGAGGCAGCCTCCTTGTTCTTTCACCAGGGAAATGTTGGAGGTGTGCCCCAGTATATAGCAAGACCTTGGCTGACCATGAGAATTTGCGCCTGGTATCTGAGAAGCTTAAGAAAAAACACTTATATCTAAAGCGTGACGTGAACTCGTTCACCTAATAACGTACAAGCATCCTCATTGAGCGGGGCAGAATTCCCATGGACTGGAAGAAAGTCAAGGCCATTGAGGAGCGGTCCTTGTCGAAGAATGCGAGCAAGCTGCGCTCATTCCTTGGCCTTGCTATCACCGATTCGTGAAGGGATTGATGGTTTCTCTCCTCTATCGCCTAATTTGTGGAGCGAGCTGCAGTCTCTCTCTACCTCTGCCTAGTTCTAGCTCTCAACTGACAAAACCTGGTCTTAAGACGGGCATCGTGCTTACAGACCAACTCCTTACCACTGTAAACTGGTGGACAGCGATGAGACCTAAGTCCATTGATGATGAGATTCACGAGATCAGAGAGGGAGGTCAGACCGTGAGATTGGAAGGGATGAGATGACCGCCTCACGGTGACTGAGGTGACAACTTAGTGATTTGACATTATTTTAAATGGAAAAAAAATAATATCCGCATACTTCTATATGTTGCAAAACAACTCATCTAAGGTGTTTGGTTACGTAGCGTCAAGAAAGTTGCAAATGGAGTTTGTTGAGTGACAAACATTTAGTCATGTGTGCAAGCCACTACTGGTGGAACTCTTACAATAAATAGACACGCACATTCAACCATATCCTCTTTCCTCAATTAAAGCCTTGTGCCCCAGTGGGCACATATTGAAAGAAAAACTTTTGAAGGAAAACAGAGTGTAAGTCCCCACAACTAACACAATCTTAAGGAAGAAAAGCGTGGGAAAGAAATGGGACTACCCTCCTCTGAACTTAACATGCAGTGAATCTTGTTATATATTGTCTACAAAAGCAAAAATCAAGCAAATTCAGCATATTTTTTCTTTCACTCATGAATAACAAAACTACATAATATAAAGGAAAGAGATCAAGATACTTTACCTATAAATAACAATCCCATTTCCTGAGAACGTACAAACTGTAATTTATAGTGTTCAAGCAAATGAAGAGGTTCCCGAACCACAAGGGTTTACAAGATAATCATTTGCCATAGGCATTGCCATTGCTTTTCTTATTGCAATTGCTGAGAAAGAACACATTTCTCCATGGTCACCACAGGCATGTGTACACAGACGTTCGATTCGCAGGCATGAAGAAACTCACAGATGCAGCTGTCTCTGAGGGTATCTTTTTGATTGTGCATTCGGAGTCTGATCATTTGGTCCCAGATTGTTTATTGGTGGTCGCTGCTTGTGATGATCAGTGACTGACTGATAAGCTATTGCCAGTGCTAAAGCCTGCAAAAGAATTCAACATATTCTGAGAACCTAGTTGTAACAAGGCAACTCTAGTTTTTGTGCCAATGATCCTCAACTTTTCTGAATGTTCAACAATATCTCGATGAAACTGCATCCAGTGCCATCCAGTTTTAATTCCCATTGAGCAGTTTTGAAATATCATCGACATATCAAATACTTGATGAGATTTTCAATTTTCACCTCATCCAATCCTCCTAGGAGAATCACAACCATCATTAAGAGCTAACTTCACTAGATCACTAAACCGGGAAAAAAAATTATCCACCTGAAACCTTCTCATGACACTTAATAAAAAATCAAGCCAAAGAAAGCTTACAATGTGATCCTTTTGAGGAGGAGCATATATGCCAGTCGTGACGGTCTTTCGTCGTCTCGTACCACTAGGAGGTGAAGCAGATATGTTAGCGTACCCAGTTGGAACAACAATTACAGGCATTCCGACCAGATTTCCCAGACAAACTTTCTCCCAGTCCGTTGCATTTCCAATGAAAGCATCAACAGTGAAGCTTTCTCTTACTTCTCTGATCAACTTTCCTCTGGCTCTCTGTGCCTGAGGAGAGAATGGCTCACTTTTAACCACGAAGAAGTTGAACAATAGGAATTTAGATATACCGTGATTAGAGTGGGTCATTTCAATGTGGTAACATAGCATAATGGTTTAGTTCATTCTGATACAACAACCACCCAATCAATCAATATTGGACAATGAAAAAAAAATCTGCAATACGTATAGTTCGCTGAGTCCTAGATGAAGAAAACTACAGCAAGATGTAATCAAGAAAGAGGATGATACTCGGGGAACTTAATAGTGGTTTTATATACCTCATTGTTCAATCAACATTCACCCTGAAACCGGAAAGTATCAAGCATGCAGGAAGCTGGTTAACTAATGTAAGGCTGCATAGTCAATTTGGTTTGTTAAAGGGCACTACAAACACATGATTTCACATGGCACATGGTATGCTACCCTACCATAAGTAGTTTGTGCAAATCCTTACATTGAATAGAACAACCACATGTTGGTTGCTCAAAATTGAGGCTTCATTATATGGCATTTTCATTTGCCGTGAGTGGGTCAATTCAGACTTTGAGTTGGACCAAGCTGATAATGCAGCTTATAATTTGTATCTACACTGAAGGGAGCCACACTCATGATACCAAAACATTTGGTGGTATTATGCCCGAATCTTAACGGTGTCTAGGAACATTTGCAACCATTCTAATTATTAAAAATACAGAATCTACTTTTGTAACAACAAAGTGGTTTCTATTTTAAGCATTCACTTGTCTTAGAAAACAAATCAGAAAGGTTGATCTGGTTTGCTTTGATTGAGTATAGATGAAGGTACCTTTGCTCAATGTGGATGACCTGCCAAACCCCACCCAACCAACAAATTTAAAGTCAAGCAAAAACAGATCTCCCAATTATACTCCAAGCATGGCGCTTATTGGCATTAATATGTCTGAAAACATAAATGATCCGCTTTCAAGTGTTCTACATTTGTCTGCCTAAAGCTAATCCCACATCCCTTGGGGATCCCACAGAAAAAATCCACCACATCATTTTCCATTGAAAATATGCTTGGCAATTTAGAGCATTACTGCAAGAAATCAAGAATGAATACTTAACCCAATCATCACATGATCCTCATCTGACCTTTTATTATATCACTTAAGAGATCATCAGTATAATCGATATTACAACATGAAGCCTGCTCTAGGGCAATCAGGACCTCTGACAAGTCATCATTAAAACTTTAAAATAACCATCAAATCAGAAATCAGAACAGTTCAGCTTGAAAAATTCCATCATCAGGCTGACTACAATAATTGGTTTATTCACTAAGGTATGTACTTGCCGTATTTGGAACCAAACTCTTGAACAAAGTAAACACTCGAGCTTAGATTAGTAATACAATCAGCAAAAACAAGCGGCAAACCTGCACATAGTCCACAGCAGGAACCACGCGTGCACGGCGCAGCTCAACAGGCCATTGTTCCTGAGCTTCATATTGATCATCCTTTCCCAAACGTTGCCACTCATCAAAGTGAGCCAACATATCCACGTCCATTGTGAAGTTCAAGATGCCTTGAACAGAGTTAACAGTGTAATTTAATCTGAAGGGAACCATAGTAACTCCCTTTAAGGAAAGAACACGAACAACCTGGAAAATGATAGAAATGAGGAGGGGAGAGAGAAGGGGGGGGGGTTCTCAATTCCATGTCTGTCTTCCTAAAGAAAGCAAGAAAAAAATTACCTCCATCTCAGCATCATCTAGGTATCCAACAGTAAGCTTTGTTATGTCTACTGTGAATGGATTATCAAGGGGAATGTCTCTGGACGAGGGATCATCTGGATCCCTTCCTCAAATAGCATCGAGAATAATAGTGCAGTCTGCTGCACTCCTACAGAATGGACCAAGCTTATCCTGTCATGTATTAGACGTGTCATCATTGTCAACCTCACATAGAAAAAATTCAGGAGGACAATAAGAAGTTACCAAGCTTTCAGATATGCTCATGACACCACTCCGTCCAACAGTACCAAATGTCGGGCGTAATGCTGTCACCCCACAACGGGCAGCTGGGTAGGTTATGGATCCAGCTGTCTCCGAACCAATAGCAAAGGGGACCATACCTTTTGAAGAAAAGAGAGTCAACGTCAAAAGAAACCTCATTCATGTCATCGAAACTTTTTATAGCTTTGTTAAATTTATCTTTTGTCCACTAGCACACAATGAAGTGAACATAACATGCAGGGATCTACATAGTTGTTCCACAGCAGAAAAGGAAACAGGAAATTGTTGCTGAACTGGAACAACCAAGGGAAGAAGTGAAAATGAACCTGCTGAAGTGCAAGCAGCAGGCCCAGCAGATGAGCCGGTTGAAAACTCTTCAATGTTCCATGGATTTCTGGTCCTTCCACCAAACCAAATATCATCATATGCCAGAGAGCCAGAAACAAGCTTCGCAACTAGAACTGCCCCAGCTGACTTCAACCTATATCCAGCAGATTCACCCCATAATGTCTATTACGATATACCATACAACAGCATTGGATAACTGGAGCACCTTAAGTACCTCTGATAGACCCATGCATCAATGTTAAGAACCTGATCCTTAAAGCTCGTCGAACCCCAAGTGGTGTGGTATTCAGGTATGGCGATTATGTCCTTCAAACCATAAGGAATCCCATGGAGAGGACCTACAATGCACATGATCACATCTAAGTTGATGCTGCGACAAAAACAATGATTTTGATGCGTTAATACTTGGTTCTACCGTGTCCCATCTCTAAGACACGGAAGTAGAGAAGCACATATAAACTACCAAATGCATATTGAAAATTGTCAGTGTTAAGGTTGCGGTAGGTACTCCAACAAAAAAATACCCAGATATACTCCCTGAGCAAGCAAGTCATCAGCCCTTTTCGCTTGTGCATATGCTAACTCTTCAGTGTAAGACACTACAGCTTCAAGAATGCCATTATACCTGATGGCAATTTTAAGACAGAAAACATCACATAACTTCAGGAGGCATCCCTTAGATAATATATACTGGATTACCTTCTCAATCTCTCAAGGAAAAGTCGAGTAAGCTCCTCAGAAGTAATTTGTCTTGTCCTAATAAGTTCCCCAAGTTCAAGAACCTGCATAGTGCCCCAAAAAGATATCACCAAATTCGTTTGCAGACTTTGTCTTAAATTGGTAAATTGAGTTTGCTGAACAAAACCTACACTCATGAAGGCAATATCTTCATCGCTTCCTGGTCTTTGTATACCAGATGGCACCGGATGTGTAAATCTTCCATTTATGCCATCCGGCTGATCAGAGCCCCAGTTGGGATCAAAAACCAAACATGAGGGATTCTGCAAACCTCCATCAACAGAAGCTACAGATTTTCTGTTGGCTCTGATTATGGGAATATTTAACTCTTCTGCACCCTTTGCGACCTCGAGAATCTTATGGAGAAGAAATATGATAAGTAGAATGCAGATGCAGCTTCGCCAGAGATTGTTGACCCTCAAAGTCAAAGAAGAGGCATTAATCTAATTACCATAAAGAGGTACCTTATTGTCGGTGAAGAAATCTGCGTCCAATATTTTAAATGCTTGCCTGAGCGATGAAACTGCACTGTTCTGTTGAGGACATCGACTTATCTTACTCTCCTGACAAGGAAATAAGAAGGAGGTCATTATGCTTGAGAACCGAGTGGATTCAATAGAATGGACTACTTAAACATTGTCCTGAACAAGAGTTACCTGAAAGCAAAAGGTATCAATAGGAATCCAAACTTTCTGAGAAAACATTTTCTAGAATAAGTTAGAGTTTCTCAGCAGCTTTAAAGATGTCAGGGTAGGCAATTCTGGATAACTAGTTAAAAATACCGTCTCTGAAATGCAGAACCCATGCACATTGCGAAGTGTGCTTGACGAATGGGCAGCTACAGTCAAAAGGCACGCAGGCAGGTATTTTTATCTTGTATTCTCAATTCACGCGAGTGAAATGCACGCAGAAGTACTCACCACAAAGAACTTGAGGTACTTGTAGGGCGGAGAGGAAGCATTACATAAGAATCGAAATCATGGGATAGGATCTAAACTGCGAGTCATTAAACTTGGCAGTAGTGAGGAATAAGAAGAAACACCAACAGCGAGTATCATGCATATCGACAAGGCATAAACATAACGGACAGGAAGCAAATCAGTTCGCTAATAAAAGAGAGGTCCAGTACAGCCATGCTTATCTTCGCATGCCAATCAACAATCAATCCGCCATATGAAAAAAGGGTACCATACCATGTCCAAGGACGTCAGGGCAGCTAAAAGTCGGTGGGATGGCGACGGAGTCGAGCAGGTGAGACGGTGAGCAGGAATGGGGTTCTGAAACTGGTCGTGCTGGGGAGCGGCCGACACAGCACCGCCGCAACACAAGAGGAGGGAGAGACAGAGACCAACGAGTGGCAGCACCAGCGCCGTCACGGCGGGGCACTTGCCCCGAAGGAGAAGCGTCGCCATTCCGGGACAACACTGTCCCGGTGATGATGGGTGCAATTTCTGCCTCCGATCTGGAATTTCGACCATGTCGATCGGTCAACGCCAAAAAAAAATTGGAATCCTCTACTTGCAACCGGGGAGCGGGACCCATGATCCCAAAAATTTCTTTTTCTTCTCTCCCTTCTTCTCTTTAACACTCTCTCTCTTTTCTTCTCAAAGAAATTGACGCAAAAGATAACAAAAATTTCTGCGCGGGGAACGCCACCTTTGTACTTTTAATTCATTTTGTCCATAAATTTTCTTATATTTATAATTAAACAAGGATACATTTTGTCATTTCATAATTCTATTTCTTTTATAATTAAATTTTTTTATTTATTATCGATATTAGAGTTATATGTCTATAAGAAATCTACCCTATCAAAGTAAATGGAAGTTCGAGTTACAATTGTGCAGAATGAAGTGAGGAGGTGAGAATAGGGGTGAGCACATTGGACGGCCCGAACCGACAACCACCCAGATCGGACCGGACCGGCGGATTTGGTCCGGTTCTCAGGAGCATCGGTCCAGTTCTCGGTTACATAAAAAAGAATCGGTGATTTTCGGTTTGGTTCCTGGTTCCGACGGGAACTGGACTGCACCAAACCAACATATTTCTATTAAAAATAAATTTCTTAAATTGGTAAAAAAATGCAATAAACCCTATAATTTTTTCTAGGGTTTAGGGTTTAAGGGTTTTAGGGTTTAGGGTTTAGGGTTTAGGGTTTAGGGTTTAGGGTTTAGGGTTTAGGGTTTAGGGTTTAGGGTTTAGGGTTTAGGGTTTAGGGTTTAGGGTTTAGGGTTTAGGGTTTAGGGTTTAGGGTTTAGGGTTTAGGGTTTAGGGTTTAGGGTTTAGGGTTTAGGGTTTAGGGTTTAGGGTTTAGGGTTTAGGGTTTAGGGTTTAGGGTTTAGGGTTTAGGGTTTAGGGTTTAGGGTTTAGGGTTTAGGGTTTAGGGTTTTAGGGTTTAGGGTTTAGGGTTTAGGGTTTAGGGTTTAGGGTTTAGGGTTTAGGGTTTAGGGTTTAGGGTTTAGGGTTTAGGGTTTAGGGTTTAGGGTTTAGGGTTTAGGGTTTAGGGTTTAGGGTTTAGGGTTTTTAGGGTTTAGGGTTTAGGGTTTAGGGTTTAGGGTTTAGGGTTTAGGGTTTAGGGTTTAGGGTTTAGGGTTTAGGGTTTAGGGTTTAGGGTTTAGGGTTTAGGGTTTAGGGTTTAGGGTTTAGGGTTTAGGGTTTAGGGTTTAGGGTTTAGGGTTTAGGGTTTAGGGTTTAGGGTTTAGGGTTTAGGGTTTAGGGTTTAGGGTTTAGGGTTTAGGGTTTAGGGTTTAGGGTTTAGGGTTTAGGGTTTAGGGTTTAGGGTTTAGGGTTTAGGGTTTAGGGTTTAGGGTTTAGGGTTTAGGGTTTAGGGTTTAGGGTTTAGGGTTTAGGGTTTAGGGTTTAGGGTTTAGGGTTTAGGGTTTAGGGTTTAGGGTTTAGGGTTTAGGGTTTAGGGTTTAGGGTTTAGGGTTTAGGGTTTAGGGTTTAGGGTTTAGGGTTTAGGGTTTAGGGTTTAGGGTTTAGGGTTTAGGGTTTAGGGTTTAGGGTTTAGGGTTTAGGGTTTAGGGTTTAGGGTTTAGGGTTTAGGGTTTAGGGTTTAGGGTTTAGGGTTTAGGGTTTAGGGTTTAGGGTTTAGGGTTTAGGGTTTAGGGTTTAGGGTTTAGGGTTTAGGGTTTAGGGTTTAGGGTTTAGGGTTTAGGGTTTAGGGTTTAGGGTTTAGGGTTTAGGGTTTAGGGTTTAGGGTTTAGGGTTTAGGGTTTAGGGTTTAGGGTTTAGGGTTTAGGGTTTAGGGTTTAGGGTTTAGGGTTTAGGGTTTAGGGTTTAGGGTTTAGGGTTTAGGGTTTAGGGTTTAGGGTTTAGGGTTTAGGGTTTAGGGTTTAGGGTTTAGGGTTTAGGGTTTAGGGTTTAGGGTTTAGGGTTTAGGGTTTAGGGTTTAGGGTTTAGGGTTTAGGGTTTAGGGTTTAGGGTTTAGGGTTTAGGGTTTAGGGTTTAGGGTTTAGGGTTTAGGGTTTAGGGTTTAGGGTTTAGGGTTTAGGGTTTAGGGTTTAGGGTTTAGGGTTTAGGGTTTAGGGTTTAGGGTTTAGGGTTTAGGGTTTAGGGTTTAGGGTTTAGGGTTTAGGGTTTAGGGTTTAGGGTTTAGGGTTTAGGGTTTAGGGTTTAGGGTTTAGGGTTTAGGGTTTAGGGTTTAGGGTTTAGGGTTTAGGGTTTAGGGTTTAGGGTTTAGGGTTTAGGGTTTAGGGTTTAGGGTTTAGGGTTTAGGGTTTAGGGTTTAGGGTTTAGGGTTTAGGGTTTAGGGTTTAGGGTTTAGGGTTTAGGGTTTAGGGTTTAGGGTTTAGGGTTTAGGGTTTAGGGTTTAGGGTTTAGGGTTTAGGGTTTAGGGTTTAGGGTTTAGGGTTTAGGGTTTAGGGTTTAGGGTTTAGGGTTTAGGGTTTAGGGTTTAGGGTTTAGGGTTTAGGGTTTAGGGTTTAGGGTTTAGGGTTTAGGGTTTAGGGTTTAGGGTTTAGGGTTTAGGGTTTAGGGTTTAGGGTTTAGGGTTTAGGGTTTAGGGTTTAGGGTTTAGGGTTTAGGGTTTAGGGTTTAGGGTTTAGGGTTTAGGGTTTAGGGTTTAGGGTTTAGGGTTTAGGGTTTAGGGTTTAGGGTTTAGGGTTTAGGGTTTAGGGTTTAGGGTTTAGGGTTTAGGGTTTAGGGTTTAGGGTTTAGGGTTTAGGGTTTAGGGTTTAGGGTTTAGGGTTTAGGGTTTAGGGTTTAGGGTTTAGGGTTTAGGGTTTAGGGTTTAGGGTTTAGGGTTTAGGGTTTAGGGTTTAGGGTTTAGGGTTTAGGGTTTAGGGTTTAGGGTTTAGGGTTTAGGGTTTAGGGTTTAGGGTTTAGGGTTTAGGGTTTAGGGTTTAGGGTTTAGGGTTTAGGGTTTAGGGTTTAGGGTTTAGGGTTTAGGGTTTAGGGTTTAGGGTTTAGGGTTTAGGGTTTAGGGTTTAGGGTTTAGGGTTTAGGGTTTAGGGTTTAGGGTTTAGGGTTTAGGGTTTAGGGTTTAGGGTTTAGGGTTTAGGGTTTAGGGTTTAGGGTTTAGGGTTTAGGGTTTAGGGTTTAGGGTTTAGGGTTTAGGGTTTAGGGTTTAGGGTTTAGGGTTTAGGGTTTAGGGTTTAGGGTTTAGGGTTTAGGGTTTAGGGTTTAGGGTTTAGGGTTTAGGGTTTAGGGTTTAGGGTTTAGGGTTTAGGGTTTAGGGTTTAGGGTTTAGGGTTTAGGGTTTAGGGTTTAGGGTTTAGGGTTTAGGGTTTAGGGTTTAGGGTTTAGGGTTTAGGGTTTAGGGTTTAGGGTTTAGGGTTTAGGGTTTAGGGTTTAGGGTTTAGGGTTTAGGGTTTAGGGTTTAGGGTTTAGGGTTTAGGGTTTAGGGTTTAGGGTTTAGGGTTTAGGGTTTAGGGTTTAGGGTTTAGGGTTTAGGGTTTAGGGTTTAGGGTTTAGGGTTTAGGGTTTAGGGTTTAGGGTTTAGGGTTTAGGGTTTAGGGTTTAGGGTTTAGGGTTTAGGGTTTAGGGTTTAGGGTTTAGGGTTTAGGGTTTAGGGTTTAGGGTTTAGGGTTTAGGGTTTAGGG
>CM024715.1:21162379-21177379 GCA_014182895.1 Angophora floribunda | reverse complement strand
TTTAGGGTTTAGGGTTTAGGGTTTAGGGTTTAGGGTTTAGGGTTTAGGGTTTAGGGTTTAGGGTTTAGGGTTTAGGGTTTAGGGTTTAGGGTTTAGGGTTTAGGGTTTAGGGTTTAGGGTTTAGGGTTTAGGGTTTAGGGTTTAGGGTTTAGGGTTTAGGGTTTAGGGTTTAGGGTTTAGGGTTTAGGGTTTAGGGTTTAGGGTTTAGGGTTTAGGGTTTAGGGTTTAGGGTTTAGGGTTTAGGGTTTAGGGTTTAGGGTTTAGGGTTTAGGGTTTAGGGTTTAGGGTTTAGGGTTTAGGGTTTAGGGTTTAGGGTTTAGGGTTTAGGGTTTAGGGTTTAGGGTTTAGGGTTTAGGGTTTAGGGTTTAGGGTTTAGGGTTTAGGGTTTAGGGTTTAGGGTTTAGGGTTTAGGGTTTAGGGTTTAGGGTTTAGGGTTTAGGGTTTAGGGTTTAGGGTTTAGGGTTTAGGGTTTAGGGTTTAGGGTTTAGGGTTTAGGGTTTAGGGTTTAGGGTTTAGGGTTTAGGGTTTAGGGTTTAGGGTTTAGGGTTTAGGGTTTAGGGTTTAGGGTTTAGGGTTTAGGGTTTAGGGTTTAGGGTTTAGGGTTTAGGGTTTAGGGTTTAGGGTTTAGGGTTTAGGGTTTAGGGTTTAGGGTTTAGGGTTTAGGGTTTAGGGTTTAGGGTTTAGGGTTTAGGGTTTAGGGTTTAGGGTTTAGGGTTTAGGGTTTAGGGTTTAGGGTTTAGGGTTTAGGGTTTAGGGTTTAGGGTTTAGGGTTTAGGGTTTAGGGTTTAGGGTTTAGGGTTTAGGGTTTAGGGTTTAGGGTTTAGGGTTTAGGGTTTAGGGTTTAGGGTTTAGGGTTTAGGGTTTAGGGTTTAGGGTTTAGGGTTTAGGGTTTAGGGTTTAGGGTTTAGGGTTTAGGGTTTAGGGTTTAGGGTTTAGGGTTTAGGGTTTAGGGTTTAGGGTTTAGGGTTTAGGGTTTAGGGTTTAGGGTTTAGGGTTTAGGGTTTAGGGTTTAGGGTTTAGGGTTTAGGGTTTAGGGTTTAGGGTTTAGGGTTTAGGGTTTAGGGTTTAGGGTTTAGGGTTTAGGGTTTAGGGTTTAGGGTTTAGGGTTTAGGGTTTAGGGTTTAGGGTTTAGGGTTTAGGGTTTAGGGTTTAGGGTTTAGGGTTTAGGGTTTAGGGTTTAGGGTTTAGGGTTTAGGGTTTAGGGTTTAGGGTTTAGGGTTTAGGGTTTAGGGTTTAGGGTTTAGGGTTTAGGGTTTAGGGTTTAGGGTTTAGGGTTTAGGGTTTAGGGTTTAGGGTTTAGGGTTTAGGGTTTAGGGTTTAGGGTTTAGGGTTTAGGGTTTAGGGTTTAGGGTTTAGGGTTTAGGGTTTAGGGTTTAGGGTTTAGGGTTTAGGGTTTAGGGTTTAGGGTTTAGGGTTTAGGGTTTAGGGTTTAGGGTTTAGGGTTTAGGGTTTAGGGTTTAGGGTTTAGGGTTTAGGGTTTAGGGTTTAGGGTTTAGGGTTTAGGGTTTAGGGTTTAGGGTTTAGGGTTTAGGGTTTAGGGTTTAGGGTTTAGGGTTTAGGGTTTAGGGTTTAGGGTTTAGGGTTTAGGGTTTAGGGTTTAGGGTTTAGGGTTTAGGGTTTAGGGTTTAGGGTTTAGGGTTTAGGGTTTAGGGTTTAGGGTTTAGGGTTTAGGGTTTAGGGTTTAGGGTTTAGGGTTTAGGGTTTAGGGTTTAGGGTTTAGGGTTTAGGGTTTAGGGTTTAGGGTTTAGGGTTTAGGGTTTAGGGTTTAGGGTTTAGGGTTTAGGGTTTAGGGTTTAGGGTTTAGGGTTTAGGGTTTAGGGTTTAGGGTTTAGGGTTTAGGGTTTAGGGTTTAGGGTTTAGGGTTTAGGGTTTAGGGTTTAGGGTTTAGGGTTTAGGGTTTAGGGTTTAGGGTTTAGGGTTTAGGGTTTAGGGTTTAGGGTTTAGGGTTTAGGGTTTAGGGTTTAGGGTTTAGGGTTTAGGGTTTAGGGTTTAGGGTTTAGGGTTTAGGGTTTAGGGTTTAGGGTTTAGGGTTTAGGGTTTAGGGTTTAGGGTTTAGGGTTTAGGGTTTAGGGTTTAGGGTTTAGGGTTTAGGGTTTAGGGTTTAGGGTTTAGGGTTTAGGGTTTAGGGTTTAGGGTTTAGGGTTTAGGGTTTAGGGTTTAGGGTTTAGGGTTTAGGGTTTAGGGTTTAGGGTTTAGGGTTTAGGGTTTAGGGTTTAGGGTTTAGGGTTTAGGGTTTAGGGTTTAGGGTTTAGGGTTTAGGGTTTAGGGTTTAGGGTTTAGGGTTTAGGGTTTAGGGTTTAGGGTTTAGGGTTTAGGGTTTAGGGTTTAGGGTTTAGGGTTTAGGGTTTAGGGTTTAGGGTTTAGGGTTTAGGGTTTAGGGTTTAGGGTTTAGGGTTTAGGGTTTAGGGTTTAGGGTTTAGGGTTTAGGGTTTAGGGTTTAGGGTTTAGGGTTTAGGGTTTAGGGTTTAGGGTTTAGGGTTTAGGGTTTAGGGTTTAGGGTTTAGGGTTTAGGGTTTAGGGTTTAGGGTTTAGGGTTTAGGGTTTAGGGTTTAGGGTTTAGGGTTTAGGGTTTAGGGTTTAGGGTTTAGGGTTTAGGGTTTAGGGTTTAGGGTTTAGGGTTTAGGGTTTAGGGTTTAGGGTTTAGGGTTTAGGGTTTAGGGTTTAGGGTTTAGGGTTTAGGGTTTAGGGTTTAGGGTTTAGGGTTTAGGGTTTAGGGTTTAGGGTTTAGGGTTTAGGGTTTAGGGTTTAGGGTTTAGGGTTTAGGGTTTAGGGTTTAGGGTTTAGGGTTTAGGGTTTAGGGTTTAGGGTTTAGGGTTTAGGGTTTAGGGTTTAGGGTTTAGGGTTTAGGGTTTAGGGTTTAGGGTTTAGGGTTTAGGGTTTAGGGTTTAGGGTTTAGGGTTTAGGGTTTAGGGTTTAGGGTTTAGGGTTTAGGGTTTAGGGTTTAGGGTTTAGGGTTTAGGGTTTAGGGTTTAGGGTTTAGGGTTTAGGGTTTAGGGTTTAGGGTTTAGGGTTTAGGGTTTAGGGTTTAGGGTTTAGGGTTTAGGGTTTAGGGTTTAGGGTTTAGGGTTTAGGGTTTAGGGTTTAGGGTTTAGGGTTTAGGGTTTAGGGTTTAGGGTTTAGGGTTTAGGGTTTAGGGTTTAGGGTTTAGGGTTTAGGGTTTAGGGTTTAGGGTTTAGGGTTTAGGGTTTAGGGTTTAGGGTTTAGGGTTTAGGGTTTAGGGTTTAGGGTTTAGGGTTTAGGGTTTAGGGTTTAGGGTTTAGGGTTTAGGGTTTAGGGTTTAGGGTTTAGGGTTTAGGGTTTAGGGTTTAGGGTTTAGGGTTTAGGGTTTAGGGTTTAGGGTTTAGGGTTTAGGGTTTAGGGTTTAGGGTTTAGGGTTTAGGGTTTAGGGTTTAGGGTTTAGGGTTTAGGGTTTAGGGTTTAGGGTTTAGGGTTTAGGGTTTAGGGTTTAGGGTTTAGGGTTTAGGGTTTAGGGTTTAGGGTTTAGGGTTTAGGGTTTAGGGTTTAGGGTTTAGGGTTTAGGGTTTAGGGTTTAGGGTTTAGGGTTTAGGGTTTAGGGTTTAGGGTTTAGGGTTTAGGGTTTAGGGTTTAGGGTTTAGGGTTTAGGGTTTAGGGTTTAGGGTTTAGGGTTTAGGGTTTAGGGTTTAGGGTTTAGGGTTTAGGGTTTAGGGTTTAGGGTTTAGGGTTTAGGGTTTAGGGTTTAGGGTTTAGGGTTTAGGGTTTAGGGTTTAGGGTTTAGGGTTTAGGGTTTAGGGTTTAGGGTTTAGGGTTTAGGGTTTAGGGTTTAGGGTTTAGGGTTTAGGGTTTAGGGTTTAGGGTTTAGGGTTTAGGGTTTAGGGTTTAGGGTTTAGGGTTTAGGGTTTAGGGTTTAGGGTTTAGGGTTTAGGGTTTAGGGTTTAGGGTTTAGGGTTTAGGGTTTAGGGTTTAGGGTTTAGGGTTTAGGGTTTAGGGTTTAGGGTTTAGGGTTTAGGGTTTAGGGTTTAGGGTTTAGGGTTTAGGGTTTAGGGTTTAGGGTTTAGGGTTTAGGGTTTAGGGTTTAGGGTTTAGGGTTTAGGGTTTAGGGTTTAGGGTTTAGGGTTTAGGGTTTAGGGTTTAGGGTTTAGGGTTTAGGGTTTAGGGTTTAGGGTTTAGGGTTTAGGGTTTAGGGTTTAGGGTTTAGGGTTTAGGGTTTAGGGTTTAGGGTTTAGGGTTTAGGGTTTAGGGTTTAGGGTTTAGGGTTTAGGGTTTAGGGTTTAGGGTTTAGGGTTTAGGGTTTAGGGTTTAGGGTTTAGGGTTTAGGGTTTAGGGTTTAGGGTTTAGGGTTTAGGGTTTAGGGTTTAGGGTTTAGGGTTTAGGGTTTAGGGTTTAGGGTTTAGGGTTTAGGGTTTAGGGTTTAGGGTTTAGGGTTTAGGGTTTAGGGTTTAGGGTTTAGGGTTTAGGGTTTAGGGTTTAGGGTTTAGGGTTTAGGGTTTAGGGTTTAGGGTTTAGGGTTTAGGGTTTAGGGTTTAGGGTTTAGGGTTTAGGGTTTAGGGTTTAGGGTTTAGGGTTTAGGGTTTAGGGTTTAGGGTTTAGGGTTTAGGGTTTAGGGTTTAGGGTTTAGGGTTTAGGGTTTAGGGTTTAGGGTTTAGGGTTTAGGGTTTAGGGTTTAGGGTTTAGGGTTTAGGGTTTAGGGTTTAGGGTTTAGGGTTTAGGGTTTAGGGTTTAGGGTTTAGGGTTTAGGGTTTAGGGTTTAGGGTTTAGGGTTTAGGGTTTAGGGTTTAGGGTTTAGGGTTTAGGGTTTAGGGTTTAGGGTTTAGGGTTTAGGGTTTAGGGTTTAGGGTTTAGGGTTTAGGGTTTAGGGTTTAGGGTTTAGGGTTTAGGGTTTAGGGTTTAGGGTTTAGGGTTTAGGGTTTAGGGTTTAGGGTTTAGGGTTTAGGGTTTAGGGTTTAGGGTTTAGGGTTTAGGGTTTAGGGTTTAGGGTTTAGGGTTTAGGGTTTAGGGTTTAGGGTTTAGGGTTTAGGGTTTAGGGTTTAGGGTTTAGGGTTTAGGGTTTAGGGTTTAGGGTTTAGGGTTTAGGGTTTAGGGTTTAGGGTTTAGGGTTTAGGGTTTAGGGTTTAGGGTTTAGGGTTTAGGGTTTAGGGTTTAGGGTTTAGGGTTTAGGGTTTAGGGTTTAGGGTTTAGGGTTTAGGGTTTAGGGTTTAGGGTTTAGGGTTTAGGGTTTAGGGTTTAGGGTTTAGGGTTTAGGGTTTAGGGTTTAGGGTTTAGGGTTTAGGGTTTAGGGTTTAGGGTTTAGGGTTTAGGGTTTAGGGTTTAGGGTTTAGGGTTTAGGGTTTAGGGTTTAGGGTTTAGGGTTTAGGGTTTAGGGTTTAGGGTTTAGGGTTTAGGGTTTAGGGTTTAGGGTTTAGGGTTTAGGGTTTAGGGTTTAGGGTTTAGGGTTTAGGGTTTAGGGTTTAGGGTTTAGGGTTTAGGGTTTAGGGTTTAGGGTTTAGGGTTTAGGGTTTAGGGTTTAGGGTTTAGGGTTTAGGGTTTAGGGTTTAGGGTTTAGGGTTTAGGGTTTAGGGTTTAGGGTTTAGGGTTTAGGGTTTAGGGTTTAGGGTTTAGGGTTTAGGGTTTAGGGTTTAGGGTTTAGGGTTTAGGGTTTAGGGTTTAGGGTTTAGGGTTTAGGGTTTAGGGTTTAGGGTTTAGGGTTTAGGGTTTAGGGTTTAGGGTTTAGGGTTTAGGGTTTAGGGTTTAGGGTTTAGGGTTTAGGGTTTAGGGTTTAGGGTTTAGGGTTTAGGGTTTAGGGTTTAGGGTTTAGGGTTTAGGGTTTAGGGTTTAGGGTTTAGGGTTTAGGGTTTAGGGTTTAGGGTTTAGGGTTTAGGGTTTAGGGTTTAGGGTTTAGGGTTTAGGGTTTAGGGTTTAGGGTTTAGGGTTTAGGGTTTAGGGTTTAGGGTTTAGGGTTTAGGGTTTAGGGTTTAGGGTTTAGGGTTTAGGGTTTAGGGTTTAGGGTTTAGGGTTTAGGGTTTAGGGTTTAGGGTTTAGGGTTTAGGGTTTAGGGTTTAGGGTTTAGGGTTTAGGGTTTAGGGTTTAGGGTTTAGGGTTTAGGGTTTAGGGTTTAGGGTTTAGGGTTTAGGGTTTAGGGTTTAGGGTTTAGGGTTTAGGGTTTAGGGTTTAGGGTTTAGGGTTTAGGGTTTAGGGTTTAGGGTTTAGGGTTTAGGGTTTAGGGTTTAGGGTTTAGGGTTTAGGGTTTAGGGTTTAGGGTTTAGGGTTTAGGGTTTAGGGTTTAGGGTTTAGGGTTTAGGGTTTAGGGTTTAGGGTTTAGGGTTTAGGGTTTAGGGTTTAGGGTTTAGGGTTTAGGGTTTAGGGTTTAGGGTTTAGGGTTTAGGGTTTAGGGTTTAGGGTTTAGGGTTTAGGGTTTAGGGTTTAGGGTTTAGGGTTTAGGGTTTAGGGTTTAGGGTTTAGGGTTTAGGGTTTAGGGTTTAGGGTTTAGGGTTTAGGGTTTAGGGTTTAGGGTTTAGGGTTTAGGGTTTAGGGTTTAGGGTTTAGGGTTTAGGGTTTAGGGTTTAGGGTTTAGGGTTTAGGGTTTAGGGTTTAGGGTTTAGGGTTTAGGGTTTAGGGTTTAGGGTTTAGGGTTTAGGGTTTAGGGTTTAGGGTTTAGGGTTTAGGGTTTAGGGTTTAGGGTTTAGGGTTTAGGGTTTAGGGTTTAGGGTTTAGGGTTTAGGGTTTAGGGTTTAGGGTTTAGGGTTTAGGGTTTAGGGTTTAGGGTTTAGGGTTTAGGGTTTAGGGTTTAGGGTTTAGGGTTTAGGGTTTAGGGTTTAGGGTTTAGGGTTTAGGGTTTAGGGTTTAGGGTTTAGGGTTTAGGGTTTAGGGTTTAGGGTTTAGGGTTTAGGGTTTAGGGTTTAGGGTTTAGGGTTTAGGGTTTAGGGTTTAGGGTTTAGGGTTTAGGGTTTAGGGTTTAGGGTTTAGGGTTTAGGGTTTAGGGTTTAGGGTTTAGGGTTTAGGGTTTAGGGTTTAGGGTTTAGGGTTTAGGGTTTAGGGTTTAGGGTTTAGGGTTTAGGGTTTAGGGTTTAGGGTTTAGGGTTTAGGGTTTAGGGTTTAGGGTTTAGGGTTTAGGGTTTAGGGTTTAGGGTTTAGGGTTTAGGGTTTAGGGTTTAGGGTTTAGGGTTTAGGGTTTAGGGTTTAGGGTTTAGGGTTTAGGGTTTAGGGTTTAGGGTTTAGGGTTTAGGGTTTAGGGTTTAGGGTTTAGGGTTTAGGGTTTAGGGTTTAGGGTTTAGGGTTTAGGGTTTAGGGTTTAGGGTTTAGGGTTTAGGGTTTAGGGTTTAGGGTTTAGGGTTTAGGGTTTAGGGTTTAGGGTTTAGGGTTTAGGGTTTAGGGTTTAGGGTTTAGGGTTTAGGGTTTAGGGTTTAGGGTTTAGGGTTTAGGGTTTAGGGTTTAGGGTTTAGGGTTTAGGGTTTAGGGTTTAGGGTTTAGGGTTTAGGGTTTAGGGTTTAGGGTTTAGGGTTTAGGGTTTAGGGTTTAGGGTTTAGGGTTTAGGGTTTAGGGTTTAGGGTTTAGGGTTTAGGGTTTAGGGTTTAGGGTTTAGGGTTTAGGGTTTAGGGTTTAGGGTTTAGGGTTTAGGGTTTAGGGTTTAGGGTTTAGGGTTTAGGGTTTAGGGTTTAGGGTTTAGGGTTTAGGGTTTAGGGTTTAGGGTTTAGGGTTTAGGGTTTAGGGTTTAGGGTTTAGGGTTTAGGGTTTAGGGTTTAGGGTTTAGGGTTTAGGGTTTAGGGTTTAGGGTTTAGGGTTTAGGGTTTAGGGTTTAGGGTTTAGGGTTTAGGGTTTAGGGTTTAGGGTTTAGGGTTTAGGGTTTAGGGTTTAGGGTTTAGGGTTTAGGGTTTAGGGTTTAGGGTTTAGGGTTTAGGGTTTAGGGTTTAGGGTTTAGGGTTTAGGGTTTAGGGTTTAGGGTTTAGGGTTTAGGGTTTAGGGTTTAGGGTTTAGGGTTTAGGGTTTAGGGTTTAGGGTTTAGGGTTTAGGGTTTAGGGTTTAGGGTTTAGGGTTTAGGGTTTAGGGTTTAGGGTTTAGGGTTTAGGGTTTAGGGTTTAGGGTTTAGGGTTTAGGGTTTAGGGTTTAGGGTTTAGGGTTTAGGGTTTAGGGTTTAGGGTTTAGGGTTTAGGGTTTAGGGTTTAGGGTTTAGGGTTTAGGGTTTAGGGTTTAGGGTTTAGGGTTTAGGGTTTAGGGTTTAGGGTTTAGGGTTTAGGGTTTAGGGTTTAGGGTTTAGGGTTTAGGGTTTAGGGTTTAGGGTTTAGGGTTTAGGGTTTAGGGTTTAGGGTTTAGGGTTTAGGGTTTAGGGTTTAGGGTTTAGGGTTTAGGGTTTAGGGTTTAGGGTTTAGGGTTTAGGGTTTAGGGTTTAGGGTTTAGGGTTTAGGGTTTAGGGTTTAGGGTTTAGGGTTTAGGGTTTAGGGTTTAGGGTTTAGGGTTTAGGGTTTAGGGTTTAGGGTTTAGGGTTTAGGGTTTAGGGTTTAGGGTTTAGGGTTTAGGGTTTAGGGTTTAGGGTTTAGGGTTTAGGGTTTAGGGTTTAGGGTTTAGGGTTTAGGGTTTAGGGTTTAGGGTTTAGGGTTTAGGGTTTAGGGTTTAGGGTTTAGGGTTTAGGGTTTAGGGTTTAGGGTTTAGGGTTTAGGGTTTAGGGTTTAGGGTTTAGGGTTTAGGGTTTAGGGTTTAGGGTTTAGGGTTTAGGGTTTAGGGTTTAGGGTTTAGGGTTTAGGGTTTAGGGTTTAGGGTTTAGGGTTTAGGGTTTAGGGTTTAGGGTTTAGGGTTTAGGGTTTAGGGTTTAGGGTTTAGGGTTTAGGGTTTAGGGTTTAGGGTTTAGGGTTTAGGGTTTAGGGTTTAGGGTTTAGGGTTTAGGGTTTAGGGTTTAGGGTTTAGGGTTTAGGGTTTAGGGTTTAGGGTTTAGGGTTTAGGGTTTAGGGTTTAGGGTTTAGGGTTTAGGGTTTAGGGTTTAGGGTTTAGGGTTTAGGGTTTAGGGTTTAGGGTTTAGGGTTTAGGGTTTAGGGTTTAGGGTTTAGGGTTTAGGGTTTAGGGTTTAGGGTTTAGGGTTTAGGGTTTAGGGTTTAGGGTTTAGGGTTTAGGGTTTAGGGTTTAGGGTTTAGGGTTTAGGGTTTAGGGTTTAGGGTTTAGGGTTTAGGGTTTAGGGTTTAGGGTTTAGGGTTTAGGGTTTAGGGTTTAGGGTTTAGGGTTTAGGGTTTAGGGTTTAGGGTTTAGGGTTTAGGGTTTAGGGTTTAGGGTTTAGGGTTTAGGGTTTAGGGTTTAGGGTTTAGGGTTTAGGGTTTAGGGTTTAGGGTTTAGGGTTTAGGGTTTAGGGTTTAGGGTTTAGGGTTTAGGGTTTAGGGTTTAGGGTTTAGGGTTTAGGGTTTAGGGTTTAGGGTTTAGGGTTTAGGGTTTAGGGTTTAGGGTTTAGGGTTTAGGGTTTAGGGTTTAGGGTTTAGGGTTTAGGGTTTAGGGTTTAGGGTTTAGGGTTTAGGGTTTAGGGTTTAGGGTTTAGGGTTTAGGGTTTAGGGTTTAGGGTTTAGGGTTTAGGGTTTAGGGTTTAGGGTTTAGGGTTTAGGGTTTAGGGTTTAGGGTTTAGGGTTTAGGGTTTAGGGTTTAGGGTTTAGGGTTTAGGGTTTAGGGTTTAGGGTTTAGGGTTTAGGGTTTAGGGTTTAGGGTTTAGGGTTTAGGGTTTAGGGTTTAGGGTTTAGGGTTTAGGGTTTAGGGTTTAGGGTTTAGGGTTTAGGGTTTAGGGTTTAGGGTTTAGGGTTTAGGGTTTAGGGTTTAGGGTTTAGGGTTTAGGGTTTAGGGTTTAGGGTTTAGGGTTTAGGGTTTAGGGTTTAGGGTTTAGGGTTTAGGGTTTAGGGTTTAGGGTTTAGGGTTTAGGGTTTAGGGTTTAGGGTTTAGGGTTTAGGGTTTAGGGTTTAGGGTTTAGGGTTTAGGGTTTAGGGTTTAGGGTTTAGGGTTTAGGGTTTAGGGTTTAGGGTTTAGGGTTTAGGGTTTAGGGTTTAGGGTTTAGGGTTTAGGGTTTAGGGTTTAGGGTTTAGGGTTTAGGGTTTAGGGTTTAGGGTTTAGGGTTTAGGGTTTAGGGTTTAGGGTTTAGGGTTTAGGGTTTAGGGTTTAGGGTTTAGGGTTTAGGGTTTAGGGTTTAGGGTTTAGGGTTTAGGGTTTAGGGTTTAGGGTTTAGGGTTTAGGGTTTAGGGTTTAGGGTTTAGGGTTTAGGGTTTAGGGTTTAGGGTTTAGGGTTTAGGGTTTAGGGTTTAGGGTTTAGGGTTTAGGGTTTAGGGTTTAGGGTTTAGGGTTTAGGGTTTAGGGTTTAGGGTTTAGGGTTTAGGGTTTAGGGTTTAGGGTTTAGGGTTTAGGGTTTAGGGTTTAGGGTTTAGGGTTTAGGGTTTAGGGTTTAGGGTTTAGGGTTTAGGGTTTAGGGTTTAGGGTTTAGGGTTTAGGGTTTAGGGTTTAGGGTTTAGGGTTTAGGGTTTAGGGTTTAGGGTTTAGGGTTTAGGGTTTAGGGTTTAGGGTTTAGGGTTTAGGGTTTAGGGTTTAGGGTTTAGGGTTTAGGGTTTAGGGTTTAGGGTTTAGGGTTTAGGGTTTAGGGTTTAGGGTTTAGGGTTTAGGGTTTAGGGTTTAGGGTTTAGGGTTTAGGGTTTAGGGTTTAGGGTTTAGGGTTTAGGGTTTAGGGTTTAGGGTTTAGGGTTTAGGGTTTAGGGTTTAGGGTTTAGGGTTTAGGGTTTAGGGTTTAGGGTTTAGGGTTTAGGGTTTAGGGTTTAGGGTTTAGGGTTTAGGGTTTAGGGTTTAGGGTTTAGGGTTTAGGGTTTAGGGTTTAGGGTTTAGGGTTTAGGGTTTAGGGTTTAGGGTTTAGGGTTTAGGGTTTAGGGTTTAGGGTTTAGGGTTTAGGGTTTAGGGTTTAGGGTTTAGGGTTTAGGGTTTAGGGTTTAGGGTTTAGGGTTTAGGGTTTAGGGTTTAGGGTTTAGGGTTTAGGGTTTAGGGTTTAGGGTTTAGGGTTTAGGGTTTAGGGTTTAGGGTTTAGGGTTTAGGGTTTAGGGTTTAGGGTTTAGGGTTTAGGGTTTAGGGTTTAGGGTTTAGGGTTTAGGGTTTAGGGTTTAGGGTTTAGGGTTTAGGGTTTAGGGTTTAGGGTTTAGGGTTTAGGGTTTAGGGTTTAGGGTTTAGGGTTTAGGGTTTAGGGTTTAGGGTTTAGGGTTTAGGGTTTAGGGTTTAGGGTTTAGGGTTTAGGGTTTAGGGTTTAGGGTTTAGGGTTTAGGGTTTAGGGTTTAGGGTTTAGGGTTTAGGGTTTAGGGTTTAGGGTTTAGGGTTTAGGGTTTAGGGTTTAGGGTTTAGGGTTTAGGGTTTAGGGTTTAGGGTTTAGGGTTTAGGGTTTAGGGTTTAGGGTTTAGGGTTTAGGGTTTAGGGTTTAGGGTTTAGGGTTTAGGGTTTAGGGTTTAGGGTTTAGGGTTTAGGGTTTAGGGTTTAGGGTTTAGGGTTTAGGGTTTAGGGTTTAGGGTTTAGGGTTTAGGGTTTAGGGTTTAGGGTTTAGGGTTTAGGGTTTAGGGTTTAGGGTTTAGGGTTTAGGGTTTAGGGTTTAGGGTTTAGGGTTTAGGGTTTAGGGTTTAGGGTTTAGGGTTTAGGGTTTAGGGTTTAGGGTTTAGGGTTTAGGGTTTAGGGTTTAGGGTTTAGGGTTTAGGGTTTAGGGTTTAGGGTTTAGGGTTTAGGGTTTAGGGTTTAGGGTTTAGGGTTTAGGGTTTAGGGTTTAGGGTTTAGGGTTTAGGGTTTAGGGTTTAGGGTTTAGGGTTTAGGGTTTAGGGTTTAGGGTTTAGGGTTTAGGGTTTAGGGTTTAGGGTTTAGGGTTTAGGGTTTAGGGTTTAGGGTTTAGGGTTTAGGGTTTAGGGTTTAGGGTTTAGGGTTTAGGGTTTAGGGTTTAGGGTTTAGGGTTTAGGGTTTAGGGTTTAGGGTTTAGGGTTTAGGGTTTAGGGTTTAGGGTTTAGGGTTTAGGGTTTAGGGTTTAGGGTTTAGGGTTTAGGGTTTAGGGTTTAGGGTTTAGGGTTTAGGGTTTAGGGTTTAGGGTTTAGGGTTTAGGGTTTAGGGTTTAGGGTTTAGGGTTTAGGGTTTAGGGTTTAGGGTTTAGGGTTTAGGGTTTAGGGTTTAGGGTTTAGGGTTTAGGGTTTAGGGTTTAGGGTTTAGGGTTTAGGGTTTAGGGTTTAGGGTTTAGGGTTTAGGGTTTAGGGTTTAGGGTTTAGGGTTTAGGGTTTAGGGTTTAGGGTTTAGGGTTTAGGGTTTAGGGTTTAGGGTTTAGGGTTTAGGGTTTAGGGTTTAGGGTTTAGGGTTTAGGGTTTAGGGTTTAGGGTTTAGGGTTTAGGGTTTAGGGTTTAGGGTTTAGGGTTTAGGGTTTAGGGTTTAGGGTTTAGGGTTTAGGGTTTAGGGTTTAGGGTTTAGGGTTTAGGGTTTAGGGTTTAGGGTTTAGGGTTTAGGGTTTAGGGTTTAGGGTTTAGGGTTTAGGGTTTAGGGTTTAGGGTTTAGGGTTTAGGGTTTAGGGTTTAGGGTTTAGGGTTTAGGGTTTAGGGTTTAGGGTTTAGGGTTTAGGGTTTAGGGTTTAGGGTTTAGGGTTTAGGGTTTAGGGTTTAGGGTTTAGGGTTTAGGGTTTAGGGTTTAGGGTTTAGGGTTTAGGGTTTAGGGTTTAGGGTTTAGGGTTTAGGGTTTAGGGTTTAGGGTTTAGGGTTTAGGGTTTAGGGTTTAGGGTTTAGGGTTTAGGGTTTAGGGTTTAGGGTTTAGGGTTTAGGGTTTAGGGTTTAGGGTTTAGGGTTTAGGGTTTAGGGTTTAGGGTTTAGGGTTTAGGGTTTAGGGTTTAGGGTTTAGGGTTTAGGGTTTAGGGTTTAGGGTTTAGGGTTTAGGGTTTAGGGTTTAGGGTTTAGGGTTTAGGGTTTAGGGTTTAGGGTTTAGGGTTTAGGGTTTAGGGTTTAGGGTTTAGGGTTTAGGGTTTAGGGTTTAGGGTTTAGGGTTTAGGGTTTAGGGTTTAGGGTTTAGGGTTTAGGGTTTAGGGTTTAGGGTTTAGGGTTTAGGGTTTAGGGTTTAGGGTTTAGGGTTTAGGGTTTAGGGTTTAGGGTTTAGGGTTTAGGGTTTAGGGTTTAGGGTTTAGGGTTTAGGGTTTAGGGTTTAGGGTTTAGGGTTTAGGGTTTAGGGTTTAGGGTTTAGGGTTTAGGGTTTAGGGTTTAGGGTTTAGGGTTTAGGGTTTAGGGTTTAGGGTTTAGGGTTTAGGGTTTAGGGTTTAGGGTTTAGGGTTTAGGGTTTAGGGTTTAGGGTTTAGGGTTTAGGGTTTAGGGTTTAGGGTTTAGGGTTTAGGGTTTAGGGTTTAGGGTTTAGGGTTTAGGGTTTAGGGTTTAGGGTTTAGGGTTTAGGGTTTAGGGTTTAGGGTTTAGGGTTTAGGGTTTAGGGTTTAGGGTTTAGGGTTTAGGGTTTAGGGTTTAGGGTTTAGGGTTTAGGGTTTAGGGTTTAGGGTTTAGGGTTTAGGGTTTAGGGTTTAGGGTTTAGGGTTTAGGGTTTAGGGTTTAGGGTTTAGGGTTTAGGGTTTAGGGTTTAGGGTTTAGGGTTTAGGGTTTAGGGTTTAGGGTTTAGGGTTTAGGGTTTAGGGTTTAGGGTTTAGGGTTTAGGGTTTAGGGTTTAGGGTTTAGGGTTTAGGGTTTAGGGTTTAGGGTTTAGGGTTTAGGGTTTAGGGTTTAGGGTTTAGGGTTTAGGGTTTAGGGTTTAGGGTTTAGGGTTTAGGGTTTAGGGTTTAGGGTTTAGGGTTTAGGGTTTAGGGTTTAGGGTTTAGGGTTTAGGGTTTAGGGTTTAGGGTTTAGGGTTTAGGGTTTAGGGTTTAGGGTTTAGGGTTTAGGGTTTAGGGTTTAGGGTTTAGGGTTTAGGGTTTAGGGTTTAGGGTTTAGGGTTTAGGGTTTAGGGTTTAGGGTTTAGGGTTTAGGGTTTAGGGTTTAGGGTTTAGGGTTTAGGGTTTAGGGTTTAGGGTTTAGGGTTTAGGGTTTAGGGTTTAGGGTTTAGGGTTTAGGGTTTAGGGTTTAGGGTTTAGGGTTTAGGGTTTAGGGTTTAGGGTTTAGGGTTTAGGGTTTAGGGTTTAGGGTTTAGGGTTTAGGGTTTAGGGTTTAGGGTTTAGGGTTTAGGGTTTAGGGTTTAGGGTTTAGGGTTTAGGGTTTAGGGTTTAGGGTTTAGGGTTTAGGGTTTAGGGTTTAGGGTTTAGGGTTTAGGGTTTAGGGTTTAGGGTTTAGGGTTTAGGGTTTAGGGTTTAGGGTTTAGGGTTTAGGGTTTAGGGTTTAGGGTTTAGGGTTTAGGGTTTAGGGTTTAGGGTTTAGGGTTTAGGGTTTAGGGTTTAGGGTTTAGGGTTTAGGGTTTAGGGTTTAGGGTTTAGGGTTTAGGGTTTAGGGTTTAGGGTTTAGGGTTTAGGGTTTAGGGTTTAGGGTTTAGGGTTTAGGGTTTAGGGTTTAGGGTTTAGGGTTTAGGGTTTAGGGTTTAGGGTTTAGGGTTTAGGGTTTAGGGTTTAGGGTTTAGGGTTTAGGGTTTAGGGTTTAGGGTTTAGGGTTTAGGGTTTAGGGTTTAGGGTTTAGGGTTTAGGGTTTAGGGTTTAGGGTTTAGGGTTTAGGGTTTAGGGTTTAGGGTTTAGGGTTTAGGGTTTAGGGTTTAGGGTTTAGGGTTTAGGGTTTAGGGTTTAGGGTTTAGGGTTTAGGGTTTAGGGTTTAGGGTTTAGGGTTTAGGGTTTAGGGTTTAGGGTTTAGGGTTTAGGGTTTAGGGTTTAGGGTTTAGGGTTTAGGGTTTAGGGTTTAGGGTTTAGGGTTTAGGGTTTAGGGTTTAGGGTTTAGGGTTTAGGGTTTAGGGTTTAGGGTTTAGGGTTTAGGGTTTAGGGTTTAGGGTTTAGGGTTTAGGGTTTAGGGTTTAGGGTTTAGGGTTTAGGGTTTAGGGTTTAGGGTTTAGGGTTTAGGGTTTAGGGTTTAGGGTTTAGGGTTTAGGGTTTAGGGTTTAGGGTTTAGGGTTTAGGGTTTAGGGTTTAGGGTTTAGGGTTTAGGGTTTAGGGTTTAGGGTTTAGGGTTTAGG